>JAOWBL010003483.1:0-12252 GCA_028564865.1 Zenarchopterus dispar | reverse complement strand
CTTGATCGTAACTGCGATCAATTTTTATTGAAACTGGCATAAAAATAATAGCTGCACCCTAGCCTTGTGGGTGGGGGGCGTGTCTATTAGAGCCGGAGCGTTAATTAGGAGAAATACTGTATTACAATCAGTTAAGTGAAATTTGATTGATTTTTTTAACACTTTGTTGAGGTTGTTTGAAAATTCAGCAAATCGACATTTTAAGGTCTTATATAAATAAAGTTTGATTTGATTTGATTTGATGACGGTGGTACCAAATCTTTGGATATTTAATGAGATGAAGGAGCCGTCTTCCAGCATTAGTGGACCCGCGATGAGACACAGCGACTGAGCTGTGTGTTGCATTCAGGTGACTCGAGTTATTTCAGACAAATGAATGGACGCCATCATGGATAACGCAGCATTGTCCATTATCACATGTGCATCATCATCCCTCCGTGGCGGGTTGTTGCAGCTTGTTGAAATTATTGGCTGTTATTGTAGAATAAAGAGTGGATGAGCGTTTTATTTTGTAAGGTTCATTTTAACATATTAACTTCCACACACCTCATGTTCCTTTCATAAATTAGCTAAACTAACCTTTGGGTTCAGTTGGAGCCAAAAGATTTACGTTTTTTGTAATTTCCTTGAAGTTTCTCTTGACGAGCGAGGAAAAATTAGCATGCATGCATGCAGCCTGAAATGTAACCACTTTTCCGCTGTGATCACATGAATTAGATCAGCGTGTCGTCCGAGTCTTCAGCAAAGGCTGGACTTGGTGCACAGATGGATGGCAGGGAGAGAGGTTCTGGCCGGGACGCCCCGTCAGCCCGCCCAGCGGCATCCAGAACTTTGTGAAGGGGTCAGCAGCTGTGCACTTGGCAGAAACACAGACAGGCGAGTGGGTGGTGGGGTGGGGGTGGGGGTGGGGGTGGGGGGGGTCTGAGCTGAGGGCAGGAGGAATCGGCGACGCGTGGCGGCCTGCAGCACCTCCTGCAGAACGGTGATGCAGAGACACGCCACCTGCCACTGTGACACGAGCCCACATAGCGAGGGGGTGAGGACTTTGTCTCGTCTTCCACAAGTTTTGAGATGTGGGGGGGGGGGGGGGGGGGGGGGGGGGGGGGGGGGGGGGTTCAATGACGCAGCAAAATTCAACTCAGAAACATTACTTCCAAACATAAACTACTGCCACTAAGGAAGAGAGTCCCGTGGGCACGTGTAAGACAGTGTAAAGACACACCTGTGTACAGATGTGTTAGTGGCACAAACACTCGCCACAGATGGGCTCCCTCCCCACCTCTGCTCGGGCTGCAGGAGTGGAGGAAGTGACTCATCTGTTTTGGCTCGAATGCTTTTGCGTGATCACGGCGGCCGACTCCCACCGTCCCATTTATCGGCAATTTAAACATCAAACGGCGGCGTTTAGATCGAATCGCTGGAGTTGAGGAGATAAAACAGAGAAGCACCTCTGGCACACTTTCAAGGCCTGAACGAGAGCACGCAGAAGAAGTGGCGCATTAATCAATGGAGTCACGGAGAGGCGTTACTCGGGTTTCAGAGAGGGTCACTGTGTGCTGGATGGAGCTGCAGGAAAGCCCACCAGGATTTATCCACGCTGCATGTTTGAGATGTCCTTCAGGTGGAAGTGAGGGAGGAGCTCGGCAGAGACACGCAGAAACAGACCACGACGTAAACCTGAGGCCACGTTAGAAACCACACGTTAAACTGTCAAATGTACCTGGACGCACAGAGGGGAAAGGTCATCAAATTATAACCAAAGTGACAATAAACAACTGTAACGTCATCAGATCAAGTTCAAACTCTTAAAAGTCGCAGATTTCAGCGTTGGTTTTGTTTAGTCATCTCAAGACACAGCAAATGGAAACTTAACAAGTTTATAGCAGTCACTTTATATACAATCCAGTTCAGTCCATTTATAATTCACTTATATCCCCATTTAAATCCCATTTGTTAAATTTAAGATTTAAATCACTCCAACTCAAACTGAGTGCTTATTAAAAATGTTTAACTACTTGGTCATGTGACTGAGGAAGGGAAAAAAATAATTACTTTTCATTGATTGGTGATTTCAGTAAACCTTTTCCTGAACAAGTTTATCTGATGATTATTTATTTCTTTTAAAAAAAATATGCAGCTCTACCCCAAATTGAATAAACTGCAGAAGAAGAGCAACATTTGCATCGCGAGTAAAAAAAACTTGCAGAAGTGCATAAACATTTCTTCTGAGATGAACTCAAATGCTGAGAAAAAAACCCACCAAAGTCAACTTTAAACATACTGCAATAGTAAACCTTATAAACTGAATTAAAATCAAATTTAACAGGACGTCCACTCAGGGTGTGGAAATGCTTCAACTACCGGGTCTCAAGCACAATCTAACCAGAATACAAAATTAAAATTAACAGAAAATATTTTTGAATTATGGACCATCATCTAGAAATGACTGGTAGATTTGAACTTGAAACATCGGTCAGATTAAATAGCTTGGTATAAATTATAAAAAGATATATTGAAAAAAAAGCATCAAAAACAAATTTCTTTTAGCGTTATTCACTAATCTAATAACAGGTAAACTATATGGATTAAAATACACTATTTTGTTTGGTTATTTTCTTAATTTATGCTGCCAAACTGCACATTTTCCAGAATTAAGATGTTGTGTCTGGTTACATAAAGGAACCACTGTTGCCTGAAATAACCACGGTGACGTCTCCTCTTAGATAATCACTCATTTCCTCTCTCTCGGCGCTCCGCCGCCGTGCTGTGCGGCTCTGCCCAACGAGAACAATGTGTAATTTTCTGGCGATGGCAAAAAGCAACCGCTGACCTTCACTGCGCCCTCTTGACGAGCGTCCAAAATGGCCGTCCTCTTCAATATGTTAACTTGGCATGGCATTACAGTCGGCTCCTTGGCTTCAGCAACTCCAGCATCAACAAACATCTAAGACGAGGGGTGATGTCCTGACACCTCCAGAGTGTGTCCACAAACATATATTCAGTATAAACACACACTCTGAGGTGGGTCAGTTAAACTGAACTTCTCCGTTTGTTTCTCTGGATCATTAATCGGAGCCTCTCTGATGTCAGCGTCCATCTTCAGCCCTGCACATTCATGCTGCAGATGTGTGGAGTGGTGGCTCCGTCTGATGTGCAGAGTTGAGCCGAGAGCCCGCGGATCAAAGACAGAACGCCCACCCAGGTTTCAGCTGAAGTTGCATTAAGGTTCGTGCTTTTATTCCCGCTGCAGCTGAAAGCTGTGGACAGACTTTAAACCCTGAAAGCTCCAACAATGCTGCTTGTCTCCACCGTCCTGGTGCAACGAATCGCCAAGCAAGCACCATCAAGTGCAAAGTAAATACTTTTATTTCAAGCTGTTGAAGAATCTTTATCCATCATAATCTAATTTTAGAGGGAAATTAAACTAATGGCCCTTCGGTTCACAGTGTTTATTGCAATTATTAGCAAATTTGTGTTTTAACTTTAAACTATGGTCTCAAAGGTTCTTACGAACGGTGGGTTCGTACAAATCTCCCAGTTCCTTCGAAATCTGGAGGTCATAGACATTTGTGTAGGGGTCCATTTGTGGGAAGTTGGTAGGGCTTCCGTTCAGTTCTCAAGAACAACTTGAGGCATTCTTGAGAAAATGAGGGGATTTTTTTTTTTTTTTTTTGCTGCACGTTCATTGTAGAGTTCTTGTGTTCTTCATAAGGGTGCCTCAGAACCTACCTACAGTATACTTATGGATATCTCACTACAATTGTTTGTTGCCATACGACACCCCTAAGTAATCTCAAGACGTTGGTAGGAAAATCCTACGGCTTTCTGCACATTTGGTCAGGCTATATAAATGGCCATGATCCAATATCTCCAAGAATCCGTGTCTTGAGCGCCACATCTGCTTGAAAATTTGTGGAAAACTTTTCAAGATGGCAATAATGCCGAGAAGACTACAGCTGCACCTACTACAGCTGCAGGAAGAAGAAGATCTCACAGTTGTAGCTGCTGGTTTCATTCGACAGCGGCAGGAGGACCTGGAGAGAAGATGGCGACGCTGGTGGGTGTGGCCATGGATACAGAGGCGGTACCTCTACAGCCAGTTGAAAACTTGGTGAATCAGAAAATAACTACATGACATTCTTCTGCCTTATGAACACCTTACTTACACCTTAAGAATGGCAGGGGATGTTCACATGAACACTGTACAAATTTCTGTTCATAGGGCCCCCTTAAGAACAACTTAACATGTTCCTGTGGTGTACTTACAGCCACTGTAAGAATATGGGATCCTAGAACATCTCCTGACCCAAAATAATCCACAAACAACATGATTTGTTCTTGTAGGTTGTTCCTAAGCCATTTGTAAGGCAGCCCTACGAAGAGGATTTTCGTAACGCATTCGTAGAAAATGTTGGACAAGACCATCCACCTGGCTACCGACTTACAAATGGTCGGGATTCTTATAAGGCTGTCTTAAGGAGGCCCTAGGAAATGGTCCAAAAATCGTTGATAGGGTCTTCGCAGCCGTTTGTACAGGTCATTGTGATCGTAGCTATAACAGTTGAAAGAAAATGTTTTAAAATACATTTAGCAGAATCTGTAACATAATTGAACAAGAAACATCAAAAGAAGACATGAACATGTGATTAAAATTAACAATTATTAGATGGCAGCGTCTTATTTTGTCTACGAGAACATTGATGTGTCACAGTTTCTTAATACTCAAACACCCAAACCCATTTACATATTTTTAATCTTAGTGTATTTATTAGAGAGAGCTATTTAATTTTCAATCAAAGTTAAAATAAACAAGAAACGTATGCTCCAAAGAAGGATTAGCTCTCCACACAAGAATAAGGCCTTAAATCAGTCTTAGACTATGCGTATCCGTTACTCACACTGGTCATATCCAATCCAATGAATAAATAAATAAAAGTTGAAGAAACTGAGGTTTATTTCCAAACTTCTTCCACAGCTTCCCGTGGTTTGTTGTTCATGCTGCACCCAGACCACATCTCAGAAGTTGCAGATGTAAAATATCCTACCAGGTTCCACTGCTTTTGGCCTTTAAACTGTTTCTTTTAATTATTATCAACCCCTATCATCCGTTTCATTTAGTGGAAAAGAAACACCATATGTTTGCAGTCTGAACAGGACAACCTTTACGTCCCGCTGGCTGTCGTATGGTGAGTGTCCTTAAAAACACTCGGTCCCAAATACTGCCAAGATTTCTGTGGCTTCCTTCCTGCTGGGCCAAGCCAGGCAGAAAATGTTTGCACTCACGATATTGTAAGGCTCTGTGGATTCGTAGCTTGAGGTAGTTGGCCCGGTAGCGGTGAACTTGCCAGGAGAGAGGTCCATGTGGATGAAACACGGGCCCGGTCGAGGCGAAGATGGCGGGAACAACACCGTCTTGACTCGCGTCAGCTGCCATCTGTTTCAGGGAAACTCCTTCTTCACTGCTCTGCGGCAGAAGCAGGATATGAGATGACAAAAGTGCAGGTGGGAAGCAGAAGCAAGGCCAGATGTGCCAGAAAGGTACACACTTGCAGGTAAACACACAAGAGGGGTCGCCATGGAGAGTTAACAGATCTGTTTGAATGACGTACTAGCACGATAAAACAAAGAAAAAGAATGCATAGAAACACTAATTCTCTTTAAATTGTGGGAAAACAGCTTTATTTTGGGGGATGAGGACAGTGGCGTTATAATGTTTGGTTTCTTTATATGCTAAAAATCAACAAATGGGGAGGTTTTTTTAATGTTCCTCCATATTATATTATATGGGCTTATATATCCAGTTTTTAAGTTATTGAACTTTTAAAAAAAATGGAGAGCAGCAAATTTAAAAAAAAACTGTCTTCTAGATTAAAGATAGTAGTAAACTTAACATTTATGGGTGAAAACAAAGTAGAGAAGCAAATATGGAGGATCCATGAAGAGGAAAGGTTTCATGACTGTCTTGAAGGCATCATCTCTTCCATGAAGAACTTCCTCCATCTCATCTTTTGTAGAAGCTTTTGCAGCCAGATGAACTAGAGAGAGACATGAACATCAATGTTCTGGCTTCTCCTTCGTTCCTGTCTCAGATCCAAATGTGTCGGTTAAAACACAGAGCCTTCGAGTCTTCATCTTTAAAACTAACTTTTTCACATTTTTTGTTCTCTCAGAACACCAAAAATGTCAGAAAATATGTTGTCTCATCACTTTGTCCGAGGAAACCTCTGAAGTGTTTTGAGTTTAGTTTCCCTGCTCCAACACACCTGGATAAAATGAAAGCAGATGAGGCGACTAAGTCATTTGAATCAGGTGTGTTGGAGCAGGGAAACATCTCAAATATGCTGGGAAGCGTTGCCCAAGGATCGCGATTGAAAGACACTGCAGTAGAAACTGAATTAAAAATAAAAAAATAACAATAGTAATCCCATTTACGTTTACTAAATGTGAATTTTAAATTGACCTGCAAAAATGTTGCACACGCGTTGGTAATATCCTAAATTAGCCCGTCCTCACAGAGGTTTTCCAGGTATCTGCAGTTTGAGTACGCTGCATAAAATAGTTATTTAAAACGCAGGTTAAGCTTTTCATCCGTTCTGGGAGACCTAATCTCATTTAGACTAACAACAGCCGAGAAATTGGGCAAGAAAAGTGTTTTCTGTCACAAAAAGCATATTTACAGTGGCCAAAGGTCTTCTGCATTAATTTACCATGATATTTGATTTTCCTAAGTCACAATAACAAACACAATGAGCTAAAATTCATCCGGTTTGTTTATCTATTATTATAATGTCGATGGAGATCAGTAAAAGAGAATGCTGCATGATGGGAAATCATGTTAAGGAAAAGGAGGGAAAGTTACATTTATGTGAATCTTTAAAAAAAACTGTTTAGTATGGAAATAGGATCACATTACCAGTTTAAATTATATAGATGGTAAATACCACCTTTTTCTTTAGATCAGAGGTAAGGAGCTCTTTCCTTATCTGCACATGTGTACGTGGATGTTTATTTATTTATTTATTTATTTATTTATTAAAGCCAAACTCATTGTAGCTGAAGACTTTCCTGCACATCCCTCCACGGCTGAGTCGAAGCATGATTAATGTGTCTCCCAGCAACTTCCTTAACAAAGGTGATGACTCGGGGGAATCCGCTCAACAATCACAATGCTGATTCGGTGCTTCCTGCCTGTGTGTGTCGTCCTCAGTGGGTTTCAGTGTGTGTGTTTGTGTGTGTGTGTGTGTGTGTTTTAAGCGTGGGGTAAGCACACATTTTCTCTGTGGATGCCCACACAAACACCTGATGTTAGCCTTGAGCCCTTAAAAAAAGGTTTCTTAAGTGAAGCTGTTCTTCGAGGCTTTTATTACTGCCAGTGTGTTTTATAAAATTCACTTATAAAGTAAACAAATTTCTTCACAATTAAAAAAATATGAATTATCAAAGGTTGCCCAAATTCCTGTTAAAAACTTTAAAAGAAAAGAGAAATAAGTGAGGACGTTTGGTGAGCTGATGATATTCTTGTGAAAGCTTTTAAAGGTTGAGTTGTGTAACGGCGGGAAGGTTTTTACACGATTTTAACAAAGCAGCTGTGTCACAGATCATCGCTGCCTGGCCTTTCTTTGTGGGTCTTCTGAATTACAGATTGTATTTCTTCTCCCATCAAATGTGAACCGACGAGCGCTGAAGCTGAAGGTCTCGGAGCCGCTTTGGTGATTCGGCTTGCTGTGAACCTTTTGTGAAGGTACAGCGAGGTGTGGGTGTTGAGAAAAGGCTGCTGGGCAGTCGCGAGTGGGAGTGTGAACTTCTGCTGACTGCTGAAAAGTCGGACTTTTTTTTTTTTTTTTTTTGAAAATCGAGTTTCCTGTAGCGCTCCACCTAAAGAGCATCAGCAGGCCTCCAAACAGACCAAGGTGAACCATAATACCTGGATCGGAGGCCGCGGCTTGACTGACTTCAGGTATTTTTGGCCTGTTTTATTCTCACAAACATGAAAAGAGTTGAACACATGGCTCTGTGGAAAATGGAGAAGTGAAGATGTGGAGCCTGCAAGAGCGACCCACAGTTTGAAGCTTATAGCGTTTTCTCTGTAAACACAGATTGTGTGATGGGCTGTAAACAAAAGGGGACGCTTTATCACCGAAGGCCTGTTTGCAGAGCTGAGCGAATGCATCATCTGTGGGATCACAGGCGACTAAAAAAGAAAGACATGAAAACGAATCCAACTGTCACAATGGGTTTCTCATTAGCTCGCAAACTTGAATTAGACAGTGATTGCCTCAGTTACGAGGATAGTTGGGGAGGGAAATTAGCCTGTTTAACTTTTATCCAGCAGAACTGATTTGATGAATCAGAGGACAGTTTTTTTTAGATGAAAGTCACACGAGTGAGAAAACAGCATCAGAAGATTCACAAAAACCTTTTATCAACATTATTTACATAGAAAAAAAAACTCCCTTTTAACCATAGCAGCTGGTTCTTAAGGGGGTGGGGTCAAATGGTCAGCTTGACTCCACCCCTCTTACATCCAGGAGGAGAGGGGTGGGATCATAAACAGCTTGACTCCACCCCTCTCCCCATGCAGGAGGCAACGAGGTGGAGTCAGAATGAGCTTGACTCCGCCCCTCTTCCATGCAGAATGAGAGGGGAGGGGTTAGAATCAGCTTGACTCCGCCCCACTCCTATGCAGGAGGAGAGCAGGGAGTTAAATCTCTGTTGGAGACGTTAACTGTGAACTTCAGAATAAAAGAGAATGTTGCATGATGGGAAGTCATGTTATGGAAAAGGAGGGAAAGTTACACTTATTTGAACAGTTTTCTTAATTAGATGTTTTAAGACTCAGGTTTCCCAAAATTAAGTAACAGGGTTTTGTTATGTGTAAGTATAGAAAAAGCTTGTTTTAATCTGTCAGGTGTAAGACTTGATAAAACATACCTTTTGAAATTTATGCAAAACTCCGGTGTGGAAAATCCTGCTGATAAAAGGAAGGTGTTTTATTCAGCATGAACTGAAAGGATGTTGATGTGTGATGAATCTCAGCTTAGTTGTTACCTGAGTCGGGCGAGACTGCCTCACACATTCAGGTTCAGTCATTTATTCACTTATCATGAGAAGCTCAGAGCCGAGGGCGAGGAAAATGATTCTTAGAAACATATCGACTTATTTTCACCAGTCTCATAAATAGATTGTTTGTTCCTGTTACAGAGAAGCAGATACAAACCCTCACAGTGAAGGTCAGTCCTTCTCACACCGGCTGCACAATAACACCCACTGTCCGTGTGACATCGGCGAAATCAGCATCACCTTGCTGTCTTCCTGGAGGTAAAAGGATCAATCGCAGCCAGATCCGATGCCAGTTTTGGAGGTCTGCTTGGTCCATGTCTGCTGTGGGAGAGGTTTGGTCCACCAGTTAAAAGAGCAGCGTGACATCATCACAGTTGACTCTGCAGGTGCACCACTATTTCCTGTTTGCACGTGTGGACTTTTGTTCATCTCCAGCCCACCAAAACATGAACATGCATCAGTTTTTTTTGTTTGTTTTTTTTTGCCTCAACATCATTCCCGGGATGCCGGCATTTCACATCGGGCTCAACAGTTGGCGGTCGTTTCACACGTTTGTGAGAGACCAGGTTGGGTTTACGGTTGAAAAGTGTTGCGTGCTCCTGTGCCTGTCAAGCTCGGCTCAGAGCTGAGAAAAACCTAACGAGGGGGTGAAAATGTGAAGCGAACGGGAGAGATCAGCCACTCACAATGTGCCACTGATGATATGCAAATGTTAAAGCTGTTAATTACCAGAGACTCCAGCTGAAGTGAAAACTGAGACGATATCAAGTCGTTTGACATAATACGATGTGATCAGCTGATTGGTTTTCTCTTTCCTTTTTCACTTATGGGACAAAACTGCAAAGAGATCAGTTCTAATGTGTAAAATAATAAAACAAGTCAGATGGTTCAAGTCCATTTTTGCAAAATATTCCTGACTCAGCTCTTATCATTTTTCAGACAGCCAGTATTCTACATCATATATAAAATAACTAAATTAACCCTTTCCACAGAGTTGGGGTTTGATCTAGTATTTTTAAAACCACTTTGTGTAACAATATATTTTCTGACCACAAGAGGGCGTGTAGAGCATCTGTATGTCTGACATGGACTTCCTTGTGATCTGCTGCCCCCATGTGGTCAGATGTGGTAATGCTACATAGCGTGGCTTTAATGCTGTTTTTATTCAGTCAAATCTGACTGTTAGAATAAGAGATATCATGACAAGTTTTACTAAAATAATAAAGTGCATCACTTAGTTGACATTTCTGATGTGAAGCAGCTCAGGCAGAGCTGTTGTTTCGCAGAATATCCTTGCAAAAATAAAAAAGATGGGAGTTTACAGCTAAACAATAATCTAATTGTTTTCACGAAAAAGAATAAACAGAGATTAGCATTTTGGAGCTAAGTTAATACATGGATAGGAACCAACGAATGGATTTCCAAAATCAAAATCCAGAGAGAAAAATACATTATTTTACATTAGAAGAGATAAAGTAAATTTAAAAATATCTAATTTTACATTAATTCTTTGGTGAAAAGCCATCTGGAATCAAGAACATTCCTGAAGTCCAAAAAATTCAAAGCTTGACTTTAAAAAAATTGGCCCACCCACAGAAAGTGTAAATATTCAGTGTTTTGACTGCTGATGTAAACAAGGATGCTTTTATTTTGACAGCTTATAGAATCGGGTTACTTGCCAGGCTTTAATTGTCATTTACACGAGCGATCTGAGCTGTTGTGACATCAGTTTACTCGCCATCTTACACCTTCCAGGCCCACTTAACCTCCTAAACCTGGCAACAACAATCTTCCCCTCCTGGGCTTAACGTACTCCGCCACCGCCTGGCCCTGGCTGTTCAACCCTTAGGAATAAAGGTTAATTTTCCAGCTGAGTTGCCTCTGTCGCATGCATGATCATACCGAGTCGTGAACTGCGTTGCAGCTGCGTGTTGGCGTGCTCGTGGCGTCCTCCCGGCCCGTGAGCGTGTCTGGCTCGAGTCGTGCGTGACTCGGGGTGAGTCTCTGTCAGAAAAGTTCTCCGAGCTCCGAGATCCGGGGGGAGGGGGTGAAGAAACGCCGTCCACGAGGCGATGCTGTGTGTTTTTGTGTCAGGGTTCATCATCCCTTTATTTAAGGAACATTTCAAAGTTTTTTGCATTTGTTGACATGGTGGAAATGTGCCTCGTTTTCCCTCCTCCTCTGACGTCCTTGACTACACATTTAACTACTGTAGCTACTACTATCCTTTACTGACCACATGATCTGTTCATCTGCATTGGTTTCCCTAATTGGCGTCCTTTTCCAATTCACAGACGGGTCTCCGAGCTTGAGGCAGATTTGTCAAACATTGTTAAGACCATGTAAAGCGTGGCCCAGCTCCACGAGCGGAGAAGACATTGATATTCTTCACTGTTCTCCTTCCTCTGCCAGCCAAGGTCGCCGACATGCATGAGTCAGCATCTCAAAGCTCGCCGCCACACTCCACTTCCTTTTTCTTCCTAGACAACAATCAGCTCACTGCCTCTTTTTACTCGAAACTATTTCCCCTCCCCTCACCCCCTCCTACAGCGTTCTGCGTCTTTGATTTTCACCATCTTTCACTCTTTTTTTTTTTCATCCGAATTGGGATCAAAAATTTTGAAATTCAGAAAGCGAGTGCGGCAGGGGCAGATCAGGGAGTTCCTCGGCACGGGTGAAAGCTCGCTGAGAATCTAACGCTGACCTCGATTCTCAGCGTGCGTCTTACGCTTTCCTTTGCGGCTTTTTTCATGAGGAGAACTTCAAAGAGCTGTGGGGGGAAAGTCGGGGGGGCTGGTCGCCTGGTGAACATCAGAGGACAAGGAGGAATGCTCAATCCAGCTTGACAGCACACCAGAGCATGTGGGCATGACTGAGAATCAGTCAAGGGCAAGGCATGATGGGATTTTTCTGCTGGAGTCAGTCCCACATTTCACACTTTTCGGGCTGGATGTTCCACGGCGGCGCTGGAGGTCAGGGGAGGCATTATGTTAAAAAGAAGGCTATTTCATGTGAAAAGTTTCAACTTTCTGACATATCTCTGATTTCTGATTTACGGAAGAATAAAGGGATGAATAATGGAGGAGAGTCAAGTACCATGAGGTGTGGAAAATACCACATTCTGGTTCTTTTTACTACCACGTGTACCGTGTAGCAGCACGTACATCAGCTATGTGTTTGTGTTATGATATT
>JAOWBL010003482.1:0-12252 GCA_028564865.1 Zenarchopterus dispar | reverse complement strand
AGCATCAGAACCAGCGACTTAAAGAAAATGAACAAGTTGATAAAAAAGGCTGGCTCTGTTCTGGAGTCTCTGGAGATGGTAGTGCGAAGGAGGATACTTCATACACTAAAGAAGATCATGGATGACCCTGAGCATCTTCTTCACAACACAGTGATTCAGCAATGAAGTGTCTTCAGTCAGAGGCTTCTTCAGATCCATTTTAACACAGACCGCTACAGGAGCTCCTTAATGCCTGCAGCAGTACACCTGTACAGTGAATCTTTGAAAAGACCAAAACCTTGATTATTGCAGCAATTCATTTCACTTTGAGAATCAATAAAGTATTTTTGAATTTTGAATATAAATATGCAGGGTTGAAAATGTATACTGCTCTGGATGTAAGACTCATCAAGAGCAAATTTTTTAAGTACTGCGTATAAGCATTTTGTCTAAAACACCACGATTTGACCCCATATACCTTTGTATTTTCCATAAACATAATTATTTCTAGAGTACCCTTTAGAGCTAGTTTATTTTCCGTGTAGCTACAAAGGTGTAATTTTATTAGTATAAAGTAAGTATGCAATTATAAAATTAAACACTGCTTTGATATGTAATATCGACATGACTGAAGAAGAAAAACAGAAAATACAGATGCACAGGTCAAGAAAAAGTCGATGAACCCCTTGAAATTATTTAATGCAACAATTGTGATCTTATTTTTATCAGTGAAAAGTAAACACAATATGTTTAAGTTGTGGTAACAAAAAAAAAATGCCACAGAGTGTGTTAGACGAACTGGACAAAGTTTCAAATAGGCTCTATCTTGATAACCCCAAATTTGAAGTTAGAACTATATTCTCACATGAAAACATCTTAAAATAATATTCCATTACTTTAAAAAGTTATGACTTTTACTCCATTCTCCTTCACCATTACCTGTACTCGATGTGAAAGGCATTCTGGGATACTTGGAACTCAACCCAAGTGTCCAATGGCTGCATCCTTAACAAAATGTGTGACACAAGAAGATATCCAAACATTTTGGCTGTAACAGGATGTGGAGCCAAAACTAAGAATCACTGTAATTGTTACGTGTATTTCTGATTTTGCCCCAAGTTTTCTGATTTTACAAGAAATTAAAAAAAAATGTGAACAAACATGATGACAAAGTTAGTAATTTCAGTTAAATCTTATGATTTAACTTCTCGCATGTTTTTGTTTGTTTTGCTTCTTTGATGGCAGAGAAATGAAAGGTTTTTGCAGACATCTAAAAAAGGTTCTCCTAAAAGCCCTAGAGTAGAGAGCTCTATGAAATGAGACCTCGGGGAAAAATAGATTTACAGGAACTAATTCCTGCATGCTACTGCTTCTAAATGACGCACAGATGACTGATTTACAGTCTGTGATTTAGAGTCCCATTTGTTTGGTTTTGGTTGCCCCGCCCCTCCGAGTCCTTCTTTAACTATAATTAATCTTGAAATGCGCAATTTTAGAAACTCTTTTTACCTCAACCAATATGATTTACTAACTTGGTCTTTTAATATTCTTTCTTTCAGCTTATGATACTTGTTCCCCTCATCTTATTACTTATGGCAGCGAAATAACGTAGATAATCAAAGAAGCTATTAGCAGCACCACACCCTCCGTCATTTCCTGATGGCCACGTAATTAGCTCTGGAGGTATTGATTCCACCCGTGCACGCCTCATTAATAGACTCCAGAGATCCTCCACAGAAGACTGGAGATGATAAATGAGAGAGGTCTTTACGCAGCAGGAAGCCACATGCACAGCAACCAGGGAAAACATATTGCATCTGTGTATTCACATCACACAGTAGCATTTTTAATTCGGTAAAACAAGTGACTTCAGTACTTATTTGAAGAATGGAACATAAATTTCAATGTCATCTGTGGAGTTTTGGCAGCAAACAAGTCATTTCTGATTAAATGACTGAATGGAATCAAACAGGTGTCACTGATTTTACACTTTTTTTTTTTAATCTGCAGACAGTGATGTGATAAACAAAAGAGCATTAATGCTCACGAAAGGCTCTCTTTTGTCCCTCTCATGAATATTCTCAGAAAGGATGTTTATACAATTTTACCCCTGGACATTTTTCATAGCTGTTGTTCCATAGCCGCTTCACAGCTGGAGATGTCTTCTTACAGGTATGTGGGAGGGGTTGTGGTGCAACATCTGTCTGGAGTGCACAGTTGGGGCATGAAGCAAAAACGAAGGTTGTGGAAAGCAAATAAAAATCTATATACAGGTCAGCTAAAATAAGGAGTCTGAAGCAGCAACTCCACAGGGACATTTGTTGGCTCACATTAAATCCTGTGAAAGATTAGATGCTACTTTGTGCACACCGTCTCACCCTGTGATCTACTCAACATTTTACTTGTAGGGCTGGGTGGAAAAAAAACTCAGGATGAAATCCTGAGAGAATGCTGTAGACGTTTATGCTAATCTCACCAAAATATCAGTAGAACATTTAAACAGCAGTCCATGACCTTATAGTTGTTATGGTTTGTCCTGCCTCTTTTCTCTGTGTAACACTATAGTCGTCCTTTCACAAAATACTTTAACACTGGTTGGTGGAACATTAGGCTGTAATCCTGTTTTTAAATTGCTTTGCTCCTGTTAGTTTTGCTCCTGTTAGTTATCTCTGCTGCCTCTCAGGAAACCCATTACAACAGGCTCCCGCTCCTGCACTCTCACCAGATGACTCATTCCAACACTGCTTACCTGTGTTGTCAAAAGAGCTTCGTGTAAAAATCATCCTCTAACACCATGTCTGCTTCAGGAGCCAGCCATTAACTCTAACAGAATGATGTAACTAATCCTGGATCAACCAAAGCCACCCAGCCATTTCCTATACCTGTTTCACTCCTGTTTAGGGTCACAGGGTTCTGCTGGAGTTTTGCTTTTAAAAACAATATGAAAATGCAAAGTGAATGAATGCACAGGGTGCCCTTGCTGTAAAACACCAGAATGCACTACTCATTTAACCATTCTCACACAGTGAGTGCCAGAGAGAGAGAGACCAACAAAGCTTGTTAAAGCTTATTAAACCTCTTCTGTCCATTGTTTTATAAACCTAAAATTTTCTTCCTACAAATCACACTACAGTAAAAGTATTGGTTGAGCAAGGCAGAGATTCAGTGTCTTGCTCAGGAAAGTACACTTCAACACGTAGCAGAATCTTGAAAGCCAAAAATTATTATTAGAAGTCCATAATCTTTGTACCCTCAGGCATTAAAAAGAGGGATGATTTGCAATGGAAATCACTGCATGAGCTCAGTAACGCTTCTGGAAGTCATTGTCTAGGAACACATTCCACTTTGCCAAATTCAGGTTAAATCTCTGTCATTCCAAGTAGAAGCCAAATGTGAAATTGATCCAGAAATGCCACTGTCTTCTTTGAGCCAAAACTTGTTTAAAATGGATCAGGCAAAATGGAAAACTGTCTTGTGTTCAGACAACTGGAAATTCTTTTCGGAAATGGTAGATGAAAGTTTTACATTTTCACCCAGTACCCCAACTTATTCATAAGTGGGACTAGATAAAATAATTATTGTTTCATGATTATGTCTTTATGAGTGGAATATGGAATCTATTGCACACAAAGTGAGGTGAGCATTCTTAAACTTATTTCAGGAGTCTGCCATAAAAGGAAAACAAGTTATTCCTTATATTTTAAAACTCAAAGCTCTCAAGAACAGTTGTATATGATTAAAGAAGCATTTCCATATTTTTTTAGTAAGTTAATTGCTGTTTTGACGGTGAAGTACACTACATTTTACTAAATAAGTTCATTAACACAAAATAATGTCGCTCACTTAATTCATCAGCCCACAATCAAGTAATGAGAGGATAATTGTTTATTTCTTGGACACTTCATATTTTTCTAATGATTTTTCTTATAAGCTGCTCCTATCAAAAACATTATAATATTATATATAATAAGTTTCAGGCTTGATTTAAAATGCAATGGGATTGTTTTACCACCGGTCATACCGGTAATGAGATGGCCTTAACCTGTAGTTCTAAGAAAGAACAGCAACCTTTACAGTAACAAAACTTAAGACTCAGCATATGGGGACTATAATAAATGAATGCAGAGGTTACCCAAACTAGAAACCGAGGGTGCAACGAGTGGAATAAATACAAAGAATAGGAAACTGAAGATGTAGGAAGACATTACTGTGGAATTCACTCACAGTAATGACATAACCATCTCATCTGTACAGCATCTGAACAATAGATTGAAAGCAGCAAGCAGAATCTTTTTAAAATACTTATTGTTTTTACTCCTAACAGACGAGGTGTGCAAAATCTCTGACAGCACCTATTTTTTTGACTTATGAGGTATTTGTGTTTCTCTTAAAGTCTATACTCTCACCTGTATATGTGCAAATTGACTTTATATCAGTGTGCGTTATTTATCCATACAATTATTTTTTTCATGCACTTTTGGTATGAAATGTTTTTCCTTAGTTTTGTTTATGCAAGGTGTTCATAATATTTAAATATCACATCCGCATCCTGTTATGTGTAGCACATTAACCTGCATGTCTGGAGAGGAGTGTAGACTAGATGAAGGGTGAGTATAACGATGCCATTTTCCGGATCTTTCCTTGCTGCTTTAATAGAAGTGGAAAGGCAGTCCTCCTCCTCCTCCTTCTCAGAGCACTCTGCTTCACGGTCTGAGCACAACTCACACAGGAAGTCTTCCATCCTCACCAAGGTAACTGTATGGAAGTGACAAGTGGAAAAGTGGTAATGCATTACCTAATATACACGCTCACCAGCCACTTCGGTAGGTACACCTGATATAACTAAAAAAAAGTGACTGGTGAGTATACATTAATGAAAGTGAAAGAACTGCTTTACTACAAGCGATACACAAAGCTTATTCCCAAAAACTCATCTCATATGAAGTCAAAATGAATAAATGCATTTTCTATATCTACTGTCACCAAGTAAGATTAAATCAGTAAGTAAAATCACAACTTGCGTACCATTAACTCTACTCTGACCAAAGGCATATTTTCTCAATTATAATTTCTTATTTTGTATCTGTGGAAAAATATATGAAAATGCAGTTTGACCATCAAGCATCTGGTGATCTCATTATCAAGACAAATTGTGGAAAACAGTTTGTAGAAAAAATGCATAAAATCCAAAAATGTATTGCAATCCACAAGCCAAGAAAGTGTCAATTTATGAAGGTTTCCATGTCTCTAGGTTACATGCAGAGAATAACTGACTGAGCTTCTCAGGTTCTTCTTCAAAGCCTGAAACTAACTTTATGTCCACTGGAAAGGGCCTGCAGGGTTTAAAATCACCTCAAAGTGTTTTCTTTTGTTCATTTTTATGCCTGCTTCATCCACTTCAGAGTTGCAGAGGGGCCTGGATCTGGTGTTCAGCTCAACTGTTAGCAGGTTAAAGGTGGGCTACACCTTAGTCTGAACACTAGTCCAGGTCCATTTCAAATGAGTAAAGCCATAAAAAACTAACTGCACATACTCACCTCCCTGATCTAACATGTAACCACTGAGTTGTACATCCATGTCCTTTTCCAGTTTGCCATCCACTTCACAATGGATGACATCAAGTGGAAAATTCTCGGCTGGAACTTCAAAGGGAATCCCATGGAGGAAGTAAATCAAACAAATGTTTGGCAGTTCTTCCTCTAACCTGAAATGTTTAAAAGTTAAGCATTCAGGGTAAATAAAGGACGAGCACAAGATTTGTCATATTGCTGACTGAACACCTATGCCTCCTCACCTTCTTGCTAACATACTAATGTTCCGAACTCTTACTTTCTTCCATTGTATTTTATTTTATTGCAGTTACTGGTTCCCCTATTTTTGTGTCATCAATTGTTTTAGCAAAGACACTATAATGATGTTTGTTTTTTTTAAACAACTGTCTGCATATGTATTATTGAATGTATGTGAATGTATATGGATGTATATGAACTTACATCCAAATATAAATATGCAAGCACACACACACACATATATACTAAGAGGGAAAGGTACACATGCCTGTAAATACACACTTAAAATAATAAAAGTAACAAGAGAGACATCTACAGCAACAACAAAAATAAAACATTATTAACAATCATAGCATTATTTTTGCTTGTATTGTAATTAGTACTATTACAACAAACAATAACAAGGGTAGTCATCATCACCACTGCCAACACACCACCATCCTTGTCGGCTGCACCAGACCCCCCAGATTGTGCTGTTTTGCTTGCAGAGATACCCCGTCATCTGTGAAAAGTATCTTTGCCCGTTGAACAGCTGATTCCAGTTGTGTAGCAAGCGTGACGCCTTTGTCCAGTGTATGATGTGGCTCAAGAAGAAGCCTTTTTCTTTCACTGACGTTAGTCACATGTTTAAATTAGCTGGCTGTGGATTATTTCGTACATTTTACCATCAAAACTGCATCTTGAAGGCTGCCACTGTGTGATGATCTCACGAGCAGCTTGTGCTCATGTAGCAGGGTAACTGCTGTGGGACCCTGACACTTTCCCTGGACAAAGAGCTCATGTTTGGGGCAGTGGGTAAATGCAAAGGGTGGTATGCCTCCCAGCTGCCTGAAGCTGAATTGAGGGGAGGGAAGAGGATTCAGGAGCCATTACTGAGTGGCCCTGCGTGACATGATAGCCCTGCTGTCTGTTTGGTTGGCCTCACCAGCATCGGAGGACCTGGCTGATGCAGTGCTAAGTGCAGGACATGGAGATCCATGCTACCCTGAACAGCATCGCAACTTCCAAAGTGGCACCACCCAAAATTGTGTAGCACAAACTGAAATATGGCCAGACCACTTCTTTGTTCACTGCATGGAATTTCTTTCTTAGCCTGTTCAGTTTGTTAAAGACCCAAGTTTTGTTTCTTGCAGTCTGTCATTTTAGTAGTCAGTTGCTCCAAGAATGGATCCTGTAATATACCAATTTATGGTGTCCTGAGACCGAGGAGGAAGGTGCAAGTTTTGGTGTGAACCAGAGATTGTACTTCATAAATGTGCAGAATGTCTTGGTTGGTACACATACATCCTAACAAAAACTGATGTAAGATGTCACAGTATCCACTAGTTTAGGTTGGTGGCTGTGTCTTCAACAACACTCCAGTCAGTGGTGTCAAAACAGCACTGTTCAGCTTCGCCAACATTGACCTGAGGCAGGATGTAATCACAGATGAAGATGAAAGAAGAGAACTCCTGCAGTGAATAGAAGGGCTTGCAGTTCACAACACAAACTTCATTTTATATAGAAGCATATTCCAGTATCCTTTAATTTCTTCATAGTTCAATGGTGTGGTGCACACACAGCAGCTGGAACCTCGGGAGATACAGTCCACTTTCTAGGACAAGAGCCAGCTTTTGTGAAACAAATGTGCAAAAGTCTCTGCTGGTCTGGTAGGAGAAGCTCATCTATCTTGTTTGTAGGGAGTGGACATACGTGAGATGGACAACCTGAAGTGCCCCGCTGTCTGAGCCTCACAACCAAGCCTATAAGACTCATAATGTGGACCCTTATGGAAACAGTAGAACATGTACACACACACGCACACACCTTGTGATAAATTTGATGTTGTCTGTGATGGGCTTCATGGTGATGCATAGCCAGGCCTGTTGTAGCTCCATGGTATTAGCTGTAAACACCACAGGTATATCAACGGTTGCATTTTCTTTGACCTGTAAACCTGCAACCAAGAAAAAGAACAGACATATTTTTTTCAGGCTGTGTGCCAAAGCAAGAATGCCAAAGTTCACTCTGAACCCGTTTCTATAAAATGGACTCCTTAGCTCACTGCACCTCACAACAACACAGACTCCAATACGTGCTGTACTAAAAGTGCTGCATGACACACAGGAGTCTGCTGCTGTGACTCCTGCATACCGCATGAACATGGGACGTGGTTAGACAGACTGCCCCGATACTTGAAACTTGATTTCTTGAATGACTATTACAGAGGCACAACATGCCTTCTTTCTCTGTACACTATTCCATCTTCACAAAGTTGTTTTAGTTGCCGTTTTAAAATATCTTGTATTGAACCTGTACATTAACATAGACAAATGTCCTATTTAAAAGTTGATGACCCACAAAACATCCTGACGATTTCATGACATGGCATTTATAAGATCTACATTTAGCATCTCATGTACATTTTTAGAAGGTTACATTAAATCATTAAACTTGGGGTTTGATTGAAAATCCAACTTACGATAAGAGTTTGGTATTAAAACAATGCAAGATTATTTTGCTATACTAAAGATACATGGAGTGTTTTTAATTTGTATTTTTGACCAAGATGACTTTAGTGACTCAAAATTTGCTGCCAGCAGTATCTAACCTCACTTCTTAGAAGACTTTTGAGAAGAATTTTGGATCAATTTAAATAAATTTCAAAGCTTGGCTTGCTTTTTGGAAATGAGTAGGTATTCAAGTAAGCTTGGTGTATTATATTGAGGTCACAAATCATTTAATGGCAGTAAAAAGCAGCTGAATTAAACCTTCAATATCACTCAAAAGGACAGCGAAGGCCTTTTCATCAGTTTCTGGATGGCAGGTGAGCATTCCACGTGGGTCCTCATCTAAAACATAAACAAGTTCATTCATTAACACATCAAAGTATTTTTCATGTGTAGGAAAAGAAAAGGAACTAATGAGGAAGACAAGAAGAAATTGTGACCTGTTAGTTTGACAGAGACTGTGACAGGAAACTCTGTGTCGTTTGTTAACGGGATGGTGATGGAGGAACTCGAGCCAATCATGGATGAGATGCAAAAAGGCTCCTTCCTATCCGGCTTAAGACCACATCCACTCAGCAAAAAACACCATTCGTAGAACTACAGAACGACAGACAAATGAACAATCACAGAAAATGACAAATGTAGAGACATGAGGTTAAATATTAGAAAGAATGAACAACTGAGGAAAATTGATAACGAGTACAATCCTGAAATGTGCTGCACCTAACAGAAGCAGAGGAAACAAAAGTATATGCAACCATTTTCATGTAAATAGACAATAATTAGCATATTTTCCTCCTGGTAAGAAGATTAGTTACATTTTAAATCTCCTTAAGCAAACTTTCTGATTTAAAACAAAATGTATGACTTGTAGAGATTATGATTTAATTTTGAAGTAATTATACAGAAATAAACAAATCCTGGAAATGTGGACTTTCTCTGGAAATTTGGATTTCCTCCTGGTTTGTGGAAATGAGGAGGAAAGTTTCAGTCTCCAGCAGGTCAGTTAGTTTCAGCCTTTTTGAACTCTGCTGTTTGTGTGGGAGAAAATAATTTAACTGTTTTATGTGATGGTGCTTAAAAAGTGAAGGCAAGATGAGCATCTTATTTTCAGAGAAGCTTCAAGTGTCACCAAACTTCTCATGTGCATTTATTCAGATTGTTTTCCTCTGAGATTTGACTATTGCTCTTTTAATGTCATCTTAGAGTCTTCTTCTGTTACTTTGGCTAAGGTGTTCGCTGTCAACTCTAAATTACTATAACAGAAAAATATGTAGCCTATACAGTATTAGCAACAAGCAGTTTGTGTCACTGCTTAATGTAAAAGCTTAAAAAGCAAACTAAAAAAATGCTAATTATTCAAAGTTTGTACAATACCGTCTTTAAACAGATGTTAGATCTGATGTGTTTAGATCAGACTTGATCATTCAAGTCCATATCATAAACTAAGCTATACCCTCACCACACAAACATTTTTAATGATATTTTGCCACAGTGATGGTTAAACATTCAGGAGGATAAATGTGGACCAGAACACATTTTTGTGTGGAATAGTGAATGAAGTGTACAGCCAAAACTGTGCAAAACTTTAATCCCCCCTTTGGCGATTAATAAAGTATTTTTTGAAGACCACTTAATCTTTTATGAGGTGATCCAATTGCTCTAAGCTATATGTAAAAGAGTAGCGATAACAAGGCAGTAAATGAGCGCACCATCTATAGAACAGTTTAAGAAGGAAAAGAACCAACTACAGCGGATCGCTTTCCCCTTTAGGAGTCACCACAGAGCATAATCTGTTTCCATCTTAACCTGTCTTTCTCTGTCACACCAACCAGCAGTATGCCTTTAACTCACTTACTCTCTGCTGCTCTTGCGGGGCGTCCTTCTTGCTGGGGGTGCCAGAACCAATTTGTTTCCACCAGGGACCACCAGGCTGTTGCAAAAGAAGTCACAGGATGAAGGCAGCGAATGATCATTCAAATGATTATTCAAAGGCAAAGCCCTTATGTAATACAGTAATGCATAATAATTAAACAAGGCATGTTTAAAAAAAAACTCTTGGAAGTGCAAAAAAGGTTTTTGAGTCATTTGACAGTTTTTTTGAATTCTAGGTCTTTTCATTTCAGGGTTTTCTTTGCTATATTTAGCTTTTGCATATTTATAATTGTAATAAAAATGTGACTGTTGGCAATTTTGGACCAGCCATTTGGTGTTCTTTAAGTTCTTCCTCAATGATGTCTAGCCAATGGGAGCTGAGTTTGCCATGGGGACTTTTCTATCTGGTGTAAATGGGTGGTTCTTTCTCCACATTGACATATCACCTCTTTGGTTTTTCCCCCTTTTTTCCTGCCTGGTAACTCCATCTCCAGCATCCTCATACCATTCCATTTATAATCCCATCCTCTGTACGAGTCCAAACCATCTAAATCTAACCTTCTACGTAGTGTCCAAGACACTGAACCTTGCTGTTCCTCTTATATACTAATGCTCAAAACTGAGCTGTATTGACGCTTGTGCACTTACTAAGACGTACTGGGAAAACTGGCAATGGTCTTGAATGTTATTCCCTGTCAATCTTAGTCACTGTGGCATGATGGACACAGGTGTTTCAAAAGTTGCCTAATAAGCCTTTCTAGTTAGATGGGGAACAAATATTGCTGTTCTAAGATCGTTGCTGAGACATTTACTCTTGGAACTATCCTAACTGATTCAATTAAATTTCAATTAAAAAATACTTTATAAATCCCCAAAGGGAAATTAATTTGATAAATAGTGTCTGATTAGTACCAGCCATCCATTTTTTATACCCACTGAATCCTCTGACTTCTACCATCCACTTTATTCCTACTGTAGGAGTAAGGTTTTAGTTCAGGTTTTGTTTTCTTCCCCTTACACTGCCTCTGCATTTGCATTTTCCATTAAATAAACAATGACAGTATAATATAAAATGTTTTGTTTCTTTAAAAAAGAAAAACAACTTATGTCTTTGCCAAATTTTAAATCCCGCAACGGACCATAATATTTAATGGAACCCTGAATACTACATCTTATGATTGAAAGGTTTTATTCCACATGGGTGAAAAGATATTTTTCTGTGGGCCTGTATATGAATTTTGTGAGTGTGTGTGTGTGTAAGCTTGGAGATTCTTCCAGTCTCGTCAAATCTCTCTCAGTGTAGTGTATGGTTGAATATTCACCTTGGAACATTTGAAAATGATCTTTCCCTGATGGTCCTCCTCTCCAGCAGTTGAAGGAATAAATCTGACACCAAGATGAGTGAAGGACTTGGGATCAACAGTAAACTATAACACGCACAAGAAACAAACAATACCACCATGAAACAGAAACCTTCTTAAATGCTTTGAAATGACACTGTTTGGTTATCCATTGCTTTTATCCTGTTATAACCTTGTTTCTTTTCCTCACAGCTAAGAACAGTAGTGAATTTATATAGTACAAAGTGACAGCTGCTCTTTATTGGATATGTGTATAAGGTAGTCACTGAGTCTACAAATATGTTATGGAGCTTATAAGAGATGAAATCCAAACCAAATATAATAAAATGTCCTCTGGCTTGAAATGATATTTTAACATAATGGTTAAGCAATGTGTTATAGGGAAGGAGCAAGAAAGTTTACTGGTGAGTCGAGATTTGTTGCAGAACTGACGATTGAAAACACTTGATTGAAAACACTTGATTGAAAACACTTGAAAAGATTTGTGTATGTGACGACTAACAATCCGGAAACCTGTCCAGGGTGTACTCCTGCCTAAGAGGGTAAAGATGGACTACTAACGATGTTTCCTGAGTTCATCTCCAGTATGTAGTTTCTGGGGTTAGTGTTGGTTACTATAAGCTCCAGAGGCTCAGTCGTTGGGTTAACCAGGGGAATATTCAGTCTGACCCATCTGAAATAGACACACACACACACGCACACACACACACACACACACACACACACACACACACACACACACACACACACACACACACA
>JAOWBL010003481.1:0-12255 GCA_028564865.1 Zenarchopterus dispar | reverse complement strand
CCAGTGTTGCAACGCACATTTTAAGAACAGCAGGGAAAATAGGAAACACGCAATCAAACAAGATATTATGAAGTAAACAAGATATTATGAAGTAGTTAAAATAGTTAAAAAACTCTTGTTTACAATAAATGTTGGCTATGGCACAGTGCAGGATATGACAGGATAAAGAGATAAAGTGGCATCAGTATATAGTATATAGTATTATGTACAATATATGACTAAGTATATAGTATATAGTATAGTACTGTAGTGCACATACAATTGGGTTTCAGCAAGTACTGCTCACTGGTATACACTGCAGTGCACTACACAACCCCTTTAGAAATAAGCCTAATGCAGTCAAAATGATCTTTTTTTGTCAAGCAAAGGTACCGCTGTAAGATACTTTTAAGAAAGACTAAGAAAACTTTCCTTGACTAGAATTCTTGAAATTGGCAAAATAGTCTAAAAAAGTCTTCTAATTTTCTTGAAACCAGGATTTTTTGCTTTCTTGGAAATGTGATTTTGCTGTGTATCAGTCATCATTAGTACATGCATATATGCCTCCTTTCAAACAATCACGGTATTGCACAACTAGAAAGTGGCCAGTAACCACTGGGACCAATTATAGGGGCCACACTGCATTATGGGACACAGAATGCAAGTTACACCAGTCAGTTGCATTGTGGGAGTTTCACATTATCCAGGTGTTTTTCACATACTGGAAACTGGATGATAGATATTGGCAGAATCACTATGTACCGGGGGTGTCTAAAGTCGGTACTTGAGGGCGCCTGCCCTGCATGTTTTAGATGTTGCCTTGAATCAACAACACTTGAATCTAATTAAAGGTCATCATCAGCTTATCATCAAGGTCTGTAGAATTCTCTTAATGACGCTCATTTGTATCAGGGTGTGATGAGAAAGAGAGACTTCTAAATCATGCAGGACGGGGGCCCTCGAGGACCGACTTTGGACACCCCTGCTACATACCATTCACATAGTACACGTTCACATAGTACACCTTAAAAAGGCCGAAGCCTTTGCAAGCTTCACGCCAAAGTGTTCTTTTCTTCTTTTTTCCTTCTTTTAAGGCAAGATTTAAAAGAATATCACTGTGCTCATGCTTGAGAAAACCAAGGCTGGAATTCATTTTTAGGTACACGTGAGCTTTGAGAGTTCACGTGACACGGTATGAGAAAACAAGTAGTTCAGACTCACTAACGTCCGCCACAGCAACCAGAACTGTAACCTGATACGGGAATATGAAATGAGGAAGACACATATATATGAGCTCTCTGCAGAAAATCGGCTGAGTTTGCTGGGAATAAGCTCATCTCAGGTAAGTTCACATTTCACCCTCAACTTGGAAACTAAACAGACATCAGGTTCTACACACGTAAAGCGATAAACCTTCCAGCATATTCTCAATTTAAAGGAAAAAAGCCATCATCTGAAATGGTATGAGAGTGCATCAGCACCTATAATATAAACAGCTTGTGTAGGTGTAAAGGTATTATTGAAGCAAAAGAGTACCGGTACATTGAAACAACACAAGGATGACACCAGACCACATCCTGTAGGACTTAGAACACACACATGCTGTGTGTGCTTTGCTGGCTTATCTGCAGTCTAGATGTGTCTCTTACTGAAAATGTATGGCACATCGGACAGTAAGAACAGATCACTGAACAGCATCTTGTACACAACAAAAGTTTGCAAAGATTCCTCGTCCAAAACTGCAACTACTAATATTAAACAAAAGAACACATACATTAATAAATGAAAGAATTATGACTTTGTTGCTTCCCCTCTAAGAAAATCCCATCAATACAATCTTTAAACAAACACAAAGCATCTTGACGACAATGTTGTTCCTTTGTGGGAGCAAGAAGGTGGCTTGTACTGAAACTGCAGTCAAGTGTCTCTCACTGAGGGATATAATAATAGCCCAGGCATAGCCAACAATAGAGAGGTAATAGATACCCTGCCTATTGTTGGCCCAGCCTACTCTATTCCTTCCTGTCCCAATTCATCACTACAGCACATCATGTAACTTAAATACATACAGTGTTCCCAGGCCAACATGCACAGGGCCGGGCCATCTGACCCGAGCTTTCTCCACACAAGCTACACTCGGCACAGAGCTAAAACAGTTCTTGAGATGCCATTTGATGTCAGAAACCTTTGAATCAACGTACGAGGTACCTCATGTTGTTACCCCACACTGTCTGGGCTACACACAGTATGGAGATTAGAACAGTCGTCCAAATAACCAGATGTGCGACTACAATACAGTACGAGAGAAATTAACTTGAACTTGATAGCTCTCAACATCTGTCCGATGGTGGCGAGATCCGTTTGGCTTCTGTAAAATCTCAAATGAAAAGGATTCCCTCGCATAAGTTGCCTCTCCGCAAAGATTTAAAGCCAACCAGCCATCCAAGCAGCTGCCCCCTCAAAGATAAGGCAAACAGCTTGTGTTTGCTGTCAACAGCAAACACGACACCCCCCGACACACACAGACACACACACACACACACACACACTTCCTCACTCACTCTGAATCCTCAGAGCCTGTTGGCATTAAATGGCTGCTTGTCCTGCCTTATTTCAGATGATTGTTTCACAAAGGTGGAGTCCTCTATATCTGTGCGTCACCGCTACCCTTCCTGCTCATTCCACTGCTTTACATCCAGGCCAGCTCATCATCATCATCATGGCAATGGTGGCAGTATCTCAGTGGGATGAGTGATATTAAGGGATTAGCTGGAGATCCTTCAGAAGACTTCAGTGAGGAGCCCAAGTCAAGGATCAGAGTACGAGGGTTCTGTTTACCTTCTGGTTGGTGTCAAGTTAATGGGGGGAAAAAAAAACATATGAGGCTGCTTCACTTTTATGTTCATGTAGACACAATAATACATACTGGACAACACAAACAGGGCAAGTGTGAATACATATGCACTCATTCAGGTGCTGAATCTCTGGAATATTGCATTCAAAGCTCTTATAAAGCCACCTTCAGCCCGAGGCAGCGTTAGCAGCAGTCTACATGCCGCACAGCATGTGTAGGTTACAGAGTGGTGTTCCAGCGGCGGAGCGGCTTTATATAAGGTCCATGGCTGCAATAGTGATGTCACAGTTATGGTTGCTCTTCACCCCCCACCCCTGCATTTATCTCAGATGGCTGCATTTGCAGTTTACCTACAGTAGCATCCCCATCTACTCCACATGTGAGGAAGTATACTAAAGATCTAATCTTTCTGGTGTCTGCTAGAGAAACAACAAGCAATTCCACAGGGCAGGAAGAAAATCCCAGTTTTACAAATAAGGGACACAAATTTGCTGAGGAGCAAGAAGGAAATCAGAAAAACACAAAAGAACAAAAAAATAGAACATTTAAGAAAGCAAGTTTATTTAAAAAAATATTCTATTAAATGCTCAATTTATTAAGTTAAAATACTTACTTAAAATCATCCTATTATGAGAGCAAGGCCTGCATCAGCAATTATTAAGTTTTCCTGAAAACCCACTCCACCCAGTATTTACACAATGAATGTGACTCCTGCAAGTGAGTTTGCTACACAGTGAACATGAGTTTACAAGCGCTCTGTGTATGTGTGTGTGGTAGATAAATACAGCACGGATGCATCTGGTTATAAAAAGCAGTGAATAGTTTGAGATTTAGGCCAAACAAAGGTGCATTTGAAGGGCTGCCTCGGCAGCCAGCACGTGGTTGAGTCACCGGCTTGCACCTGCTTCAACTAGCTGAGTCTTGAATGAGCAGAACACGGACAAACACGCTCACAGGGGAAGGAGAGATTAGAGCAGCCTGTGTAAACTACCGCTAGTAAATATATCAGCTCACAGTCACAGTCAGGATCCGGAGTGACGACAAGGAAAAAGTCCAGTCGCTTCCCTTATTTTTATTGTCTTCGTTTCAGCGTTAATTTCAGTTAAATGCCGTTCTTATTCCTGAAAGACGTAAAGGAAATAAAAATGAAGGCAGAATTAAAAATCTTTAAAAGCTGCTCTCATCAGAGTTTAAAAATCTAGACAATAAACCTCTTAAGACAGGTTTCAAACATGAAAACCAGCACGTTTGCAGACATGACTTATTAAGATACGACATAGATAAGCTTGAACTCTGGGTGAGCTTTCATGTTTTTCTACAGAGTTGGATAAAGATGTTTGAGACCCTCCCTGCTACGTAGGAAATGGATTTGTTAAGTTAATTCTGTCACTAAAGCAACAGCTGGACAGCAGCTTCTTCACACTGGGAGTTGTGCTAGTCAACGTTTCAGCTCTGGCAGCACTCGATTCAGATGTTGTTCTGTTAGTGAAACTTGGACTGAGGTTGTTTAGACAGATTTGATCAGACTGAATGTCATATAATAATATTAATTAGCATCACAGGTCAGCATAAACCAAGCCAGCCAAGCTAAGCTAACTATGATTTAAATCGGGTGGGTGTTTTCCAGCTGGTTTATTCCACTCAATTGTAACATGGTGCTGTGTAGAACAGGGAGAGAGAGGCTTCAAAAGAACTCTGTCTAGTTCTGTACAGCCCTTCTTATACAGTCTATGTCTGCTACATAGGAAAGGTGTTTACTAAAGTTATGAAAATGGATGCTAGTTGAGCTTTGTAAATGAATGAACTACCAGCTACAGGCTTTTTGGATGGATTTTGTATCACATGAAACATTTTTTGCTTTGATTAGTAGGACAAGCTTTAACACTGAGACTGATTTTGTTGACGACTAAAGAGCCATGAGGCTTTTGTTTTGGAATAACATTAGTTGGAAGAAAGATATGACAAAGGAATGAATTCAGTCAATCAACAAATCAATCAAAAGCCATCAATACATTACAAACTAGAATAATTTGAAAACATTAATGGACAATAATAGTTAGATTTTTTGAAAAACATGCTATTTGCTTCATTGACAACGTTTTTAACATGACAGTATGCTGGTGTCCCTGTGAATCCTTAAAATAATGCAAAGCTGTGGTTCTGTAAGAAAAAAAAACTGGAAGCAAAAAGCCTGACCGTTGCATACTTGCTTATTTCACACTCTGATGAGAAAATTAGATTTTTGAGGGGTTTTTTTCTTTGATTATGTCCCTCATAGATTGCATACTGATACATTTTTTATCACAACTAAAAAAAAAAATACATTTGAAATACTAGTCATGTAACTCAAATGTAAATTACAATCTGATCAACAAACTTACATGGCTGTGTTAACTTTAATGACAAAAGGGAACATGGGTGATCAAACGTGCTGTTTCACAGGTCTCTTTATAATGGCCATTTCCTTATTCTTTCATTTATCTCATGTGACCAAAATCAGTTATTACTGTTCTGCAGTAGTTTTAGTTTATATATCCTGTTTATTTCTCTCAAAGATGATGCAACATAAAAAGCAGCATAAATCTGTACCTACAAATACAGTAGATCATTATATGCGTATGTATCATCAAATAGAAGACGCCTGCAAAGATCAGACTGTTTTACAAATGCAACAAGTTTTATTCTGTTTTATTTTGACCAGTTTCTTTCCCAGATAAATGGAGAACTTATGTTGCTATTATAGAAAATGGTGTATTCATAAATAACAAGGTTAGTAGTTTGTTTTGCTTTATATATACATGAGCAAGACAGACAAGTGCCAGTACAAAAATATGTGTCAAATGTAGTAGTATTATTATTAGCTATAATAATAATAATAATAATAATAATAATAATAATAATAATAATAATAATAATAATAATAATAATAATAATAATAATAACAGATTTTTAAAAATCAGAATACACAGCTGAAGACAATTTGGATTTATTTTTTTGAGAAAATGAGTCGAGTACATCACAAAGATGTACCAGAATTAACCTTGTTGATCAATAAGTCTATAGTCCTGTATTTTTTAAAAATGTCTTATTATTGTTAAGGAGGTGTAATGTCAGATGAGATGTAACGGTCAAGGTAATCTGATGTAACTTCTCATATAAAGTCTGTCATTGTGGGTATTTGTCTTCACTCGCGGTCCCACCTGGTTTACGCCCGCTTACATGTTCTCCTCATGTTATCAACTTAAAGACCCGGTTCTTTGTACAGCAACTAGTGTTAAATCTAGCAACTTGCTGGGCCAACAGCAGGTACATTTCGTTTAACACCAGAACCAGAAAAGCCCAGGTAGATCAGGTACACGTGTCTCCTGGTTTGTCTCATTCTCTCCTACAGAGCAGCAGCAGTTTGACCAAAATCAATACACTAATGTTGTCAAGGGGGATTTTATCAGATGACGTTGTATTTGTAAAAATCATTATCTTCTGGTTAATGTGTACTTTTAACGAGTCACCATGTCTGACACGTTGTGTTGTTTGACAACAGAAAGAGGAAAAAAATGTAATTAAGAATAGTGTTATCAGGAATTCACATTGTATTAACACACAGCATATGATACAGAGACAGTAAAAGATAAGCAAACAGTTTTTAACTGCTGACATTTAATATTCATAGTAAATATAATCTGTGTATTGACATACTATCTGAAAATACAGAGGGTTTTTTTTTTAGCATATTACCCAGATCTATAACGTATAACTACGTATTAAGCAGGTATTTGTGAATGAATGAGTGTAAAATTACTCTTCGTTGGAAAGTTCTCTCCCTGTTTGGTTGATGGAAGTTGTTCTGTCAGCTTCTTTGCCATTCTTCCTGGGTTTCCTGGATGCCTAAGTGATCCCAGGCCTTTGGATGCCTTGTGACCTTCTGGTCACTAGTGTCCTGTGACTAGACCGCCTAACTAGCAGCACTCTAACAACTAACAGCATGAAATCACCTCCAGCCTTCTAGCGGGTGCTCCCGTTATCCACCCACGTAGCTCTACAAGTCCCCAGCCTCAGCCTCTGTGGCTCGCTCACTTGCTGACTTTACATCTACAGAAATCTTAATAATATCTTCTCTGAATGAGAGCACAGCCACCCCCACAAAACAAATCAAGAAGAAAGAGCAACGGAAATGGGGACTCCGTAAAGAGCACAGTGTCTACCTCACGTCTTTCCATATGAAGCTTTTAAAATGTGTCAAAACTGTTACCGTCCTCCTCTCTCCATTAAACTGTGCAGTGCAAATCTCAGAAGAGCATTATTATTAAGTCATCTTCATAAGTTAATCATTATATGGCTTCAGACTTTGGAGTTGCATGTTTAAAATCACTATTTTTCAGAAGAACACAATGTTCCTCAGAAGTACAACACTAGGCCTCCCTCCCAGGCTCCAAAGCTCAACATCTTCCTGGGAGATTGGGTTGACAATAAAAGTCGCAAAGTCTCCCCTTCTCAGTGCTTTCAAATAATTCTGGGATTTGGCTGAAGCTTTCCTCTGCATATTTTATTTTCTTTGTTTTTACACTTATTACCAAACTATGGTTTACTTCTATTTACCAAAAAAAAAACGTTACCCAATTGTTTACTGTGGGTTGTTATAGTTAAGGGTTGTAGTGGTTCACTATAACAGCTGCTGGCAATAAAATATCAAAATCCTCTGTTGTAAGTCACTTTGGATAAAAGCATCTGGTAAATGTATAAAATAATAATATATAAATAATATATAAATATATAAAATAAAATAAAATTATCGCCTTGATTTTAGGAAGTTTATTCAACAGATTTATTTATAAAGAAAAAGAAATTACAGATTTCATATCCAGCAATTTCATTAAAATGCTGAAAGGTCTCTGTGGAAAAAAAGTCAAAAAGTGTAACAAACATATTGCATTAATGGCATTTTTTTCTTCCTCAGACAACAATATTGAATTATTCCATCATGATGAAAAACATATCCGTTGATTTCAGTGACTGTAACTACCTATTTGTTATATTTTTGGACTGTTGTGGTTTTCCAAGGGCATTTTGAATTGTACAGTTGGGGCCAGGAAAATCCCTCCCTACTTTGCATGAGGGAGAAGAGTTCAGAAGACCGTTATCTCATGCTGACGAATGTAGATGTTATTTAAGACTAAGTCCTGGGAGACAATAGAACCTGGTTCTGCGCGGTGCCATCCTACAGAATAGCCGGCTACAGGAGATGGCAGGCTGATTGCTCCATCAATGGGAAATGAGGCTGTCATATCAGCAACAGAAGCTGATAGCATCACAGACGTCAATGTTTCTCCTCTCATTTTCTCTCTGATGTTCTCTTCTCCTTTCCTGTCCTCACCATTCCTCTCGCCTCCTCATCCTTTCTCATTTCCTCTCTCCTCTCCTGCGCTCACCTGTCCTGTAGACTCTTGCTCTTATTTTTCCCTAGTGACTCAACCGAACATTGTCCCTCATTTATCCCTAAACATCAACATCCTACATGAATTAAACATTACAAGTAACTCAAGAGCAGCTCATCACAAAAAGAACGTATTTACTGTAAATACACTATTAAAGTTGCTCATAGTTCCACAGAAATGTATCACTTGTTTCAACAATTTGCTTGATCTTACACTTATTTCAGTTTTAATGCTTTTATTGTTCTGGTTTGCTTACAATAATAGATGGTGATTTCGCCAAAAAGGGGATAAAAATCTCTGAGAAGCAGATTCAGCTCAAGAGTCAGGGTTGCAAACAAACATGGTGAAGCGTTGACCGATGATACTGATACATTTCGGAGGAGATGGTGAAGTCTAAAACTGAACAAATGGTTTAATGAATCTTAAAGTAAATATTCAAATGGACCAGAGACGCAGCTTTAAATGTTGTTTGCTAACATGTTGGCCATAATGAGTCATATGATTTAAAAAAAAAAAACACTGTGTCAAACTGTTATAGTATTGAACTTTTAGTAGAGTTGTGCTTCCAAGTGGTAAAAAAAATGTTTATGAGCACCACTTTAATATGAAACTGCATTTTCTGCAAGGTCTGACATGCAAAGCCAATGGAAAAGTTCAAAAAGGCAAGAATTTCAAACCACCCAGGTGGGTCAATCCTCATAGGTTCCTACTGAAAATGACCAATTTTACAACAGCAGTAAACATTTTAGCCATGGTAGAATTTATATTATGATTACATGATTAAGGTATCATATGGATAAAAGGTATTTTGACTCACAGTGAGTTCTGTAGATCCCCATTGGATGTGACAAAATATAACCCATTACTTTGTTTGTCACAACTAAATCTGGAAAATATATAATTCAGTAAACAGTGCAAATTTGTTGGGTGCTGTGACCTCATGGTTTAGAATAAAACTATCCAGTTTCCCAAGCATCAGAAGGCTGGATAGAGAAGTTAAATTTACCCACATCATACTGCTCTCAAAAAATGGGTTGCTCGAAGCTGCAACATCACCTAATAAAGAGGCACACACCTGGAAAGACAGGGGCATGGAGAGAAATCAAGGGGCTTATTGCACCCTCAAAAACCATCTGCCATGGACAGATATGTAAAGACATGGTTGAAAAGCACACGTTTGTAGCAGACATCTCATATGTCGGATTTAAATAATATAACAAATGTTGTATGGTAACCCTCGCTCACATTAACAAACTTAGCCAAAGATTTTCATATTATTCATACTGCATTTAGTATATAATGTATATTATTTAGGCAATCGATTTTTTTCTAACCAGCTGAACCCATTCATAGCCATGATCAAAATATATTATTAGTTTTTTCATCTTGATGACGTAATAATTTCCCATACATTCTGCATTAGCTTTAAGACAACATTGTCATTTCCTCTTCCTGTTTCTCACTCGGTCTTTCTGGCTTTGCCGTGGGGAAAGGGGTGGGGGATGGGAGATGCACATGACAGAATCTGCCCGTTGCATAGGATGACGAGTGAGCATGGGTGAGTGAGCTAAAGGAACAAGTGAAAGGCGAGGAGAGAGAGTGTGTGAACGTATACTGTAAACTGTCCACTCGGAAGCTTAATTCCATTGCCTCATCTCATGTCCTACACTTAAGGTTCTCATCCTAACATGGTTTTATAATATGTATTTACAAAGCAGCATATGCAGCATGTGAAGGTAATCTAATCTAACTGCACTACTTATATAAACCAAACTACAAAAAGACAAACAATTCTTTTAATTCTTTTAATGGAAGGGTTTTTGTTTGTTTGTTTGTTTTTGTGTCTATGTGTGTCATCTTCTAAACATCAGTTTTGATGAAGAGGTTTTCATGAACACAGAAGTACAATAATGCTCCAAGTGTTCCAGCTTTTGATCCTGTATGAAGTCCTGACATAGTGCTCTTCTCAGCGCTGTCACAAGTTTCAGCAGCCAGTCTTCGGTAACTCAATTTGACATCACTTATATTGCCTACATTTAGTGCCACTTATCTGTTTAGAGCAAGAGAAAAGCACAAATGAATGAACTTGAACAGAAGGACTGGAGGTTTAGGTCGCCGGTAATGTGCGTGCACAGCACTTCACTGATACTCCTGAAACGACAGAGATCCTGTAGCCTACAGAGCACTGATCCTCACTGGTTTGCTGACCTCTGTGGCACAATCAGATAAATGACCAGGGCAGAGCGGGGAGCGTGCATGTTTAGGGAGTGAGCAGTGTGAATCACAGCCAGTGGACTTTATGATGATCAGCATCTGCCAAAGTTGCTGAAACTTCAGAAACTTCACACAACTTAAGATGATACATGACAAATAGTAAAGAAAGCCAAATTTGTCTACGGGTCAGTAGAAATTGGTTGATCTGAACTATGGCTGACACTACTTAAAACTTAAACTGAAAAACGACTGCACACAGAGATCAATTCAGCCTTTTTTCAGCTTTGCAAAGTTTGGTTCAGTTCAAATCAACTCAGGTGTGGTTGCCATGTTGGGCCCATTTACTTAAAAAATGTGCAAACACATTCACTGAACCTTGGTGCGTAGCTCACAACCAGACTGAGACCCCCAGAAAGTTAAAACTTGGCCCAAAACCAAAAAAAGAGGGAAAAAACCCGGCTGTCAAGAAAATTAGCAAGCGTGGAGCAAATTTTTCAGATAGATAAGAACGCTGTCACTAACATTACATTAAACTGGATGTTTCAAAACAAGAATTCCTGGTCTTCAAACTTTAACATCAATAAGAGAAAAAAACTTTTAACAATTGTTCTGTGGTCTAGACACTATGAATGCACATAACCAAATAGTTTCTAACCCTAACACAAAGTTAAAAGTAAAGCAAGAAAGAAGAATCAAAGAAAAAGATGGTATTGGTGGGAAACAAGGTGATGACTAGGACTGGAAAGATTATTATCCATGTGGCTATGGATCCAGCACTCTTCACCACCAATGACACGCAAACATCTGAAAGAAGTGAAGAATCACAGTAAAAGAAGAAATGAAGCTCCAGGCATTCTCTGGGTCACTCCACTACAGGGTATGGTGCCTCCCTGTAGGACACAGTGTATGAGTGGGGGTCCCACAACCATCTTTGGTGTGATGCTGAATGACAAACTGAAGCAAAAATAACTGGTAGATTTTGGGTTTGTTGGAATGGAACAAATCCACCTGGAGTAATGCTTCCGGCAGGACTTCACATGATTTTTGGTATGGAAATATTACAAAATACAGACTAAATGTATTTGTTTCAGTCTCTCACGTTGTTGTGGAAGAATTTTGACCCAGTCTTCTTAACAATATTGCTTCAGATGATTGACGTTTCTGGACATTCCCTGATGCACAGCTGCCAGATCATTGTAATCAGGGTCAGGTCTGGACTTTTACTAAGCCATTTTAAAATCTGGATTTATTTCTTTTTCAGTCATTCTGATGTAGATTTACTGGTGTGATCATTATTCAGGTGTATGGCACAATTTTAACCAAGCTTTAGCTGCCAGACAGATAGCTTCACATTTGCCTCTAAAATACTCTACAGAGAAGTTCATACATTTTTGGCAAACATATCTCTGGGCAAAAAGGTCAAACAACACCACCCTGGACTCATCTGACCATGAGACATGGTCAGATGAGTCTTCTATGTTCTTTTGAGACAGAACAGAAATTCTCCTGGCAAACACTCTCAACATGCTGTACTTAGTTTGGTTTCTAATTCTGCTGTTATGGACTTTACCATTTAGGACTTGTGGGTTGTTTCCCTGACACTAGGGTAAATTTGCTGGGAAGACCACTCCTGGCAGAATTAGCAACTGTTTTTAATGCAAATGTGAATAATCTTTCCTTAAATTACAAATTGTTTGTAAATGGCTTTATAACACTTTTCAGATTTACGTGCAGGAACAATTGGTTCTCTAAAAACACTGCTTACATCACTCCATC
>JAOWBL010003480.1:0-12257 GCA_028564865.1 Zenarchopterus dispar | reverse complement strand
AGTTTCTGGAGAGCCATTTCTGGAAAGACTTCTCTATGCTTGAGATTATGGTCAGCAAATGGGTATGGTTTAAAATATTTATGCAACAGTTATTATTTTCTTACCATATTATTGTCATGGTGAATAACTGTGATTGATTCTTTGGCCTGACAGCATTTAACGTCATTATTTCCTTTATGTAAAAGATGCGGTTTCAGCCACATTCATTCAACTGTTTCTTCACTCAATCTTACAACTTAGCACCTGACTTCATCTTCTTGAAAACTACTACAGAGTTTTCATATTTCTGTATCTCCCTAATTCAGGATTATTAAATTATTTAGAGCGAGTGAATAAGAATAATGATGCATGGTTCAGACAAACGTTTTCCTTTTTCTGCACCCCTGTAAAGGTGCCACACACGAACAACCAAGATGATCATGATCTGCAAACAGAAGCCAGTATGTAAGGATTATTTCATTGGCTGCTGTCGCACACATTCATGTCATGTTTATCTTGATCTCGATCGATTCTTGATCACAAAGTGTGATCATATGATCGCCCAGCCCTAGCAGAGGCTATCTTCCAGTATTTCTGCTAGTTTTATTTTTAGCCTCTTACCCTTCATTAGCATTCTAACATTTAATCTAAATGCATTACAAATTCCCATATGTGTATAGTTTGTGTTCATAATGAAAAACTTCCACAGCAAAAACATGCTTGCATGGCAGTGTGTGACTGCATCACTACAGTCGTGACTTGGCTGTGACATTTGTTTATTGAACAGAAAATAATTAGATATGTCAGTGCTGTAAAGAAAGTCTAGCTGTTCAAAGGGTCACCAATAACCACCTAGTAGCAGCTGACTCAAACTCGATTAAACAGAATAAAACAAAGCCTAGAATGATTTGCTGAAACCACTAATTCTCTTGAGGAGACACTGAGAAGTAAAACACTCCAGACAAAACACCAGCAGGCATGTCATTGCCACATGTGGGACTTTTTACAGGCACATTTCACAATAATCCTGGAGCCAAAAGTAAAAATCCAAGAACACAGGTTCCGGACACACACATGGGAAGTGTGTAAGGAAGCCTAGGTGGCTCAAACAAGGCTACAGGAAACATGCATGTCATTGAATCTGAATGACAGATGCCATTGCACTTGTAAAGCATCTTTTTAACCTTCTTATACGTTTTAAAAATGCCTTACAATGTGTTACCATTTTATCCACCCACACAACATCTCTTCTACTATGTATATCTATATATACAGCAGAGCTGGTAACAGAGGGCTTATCAGAGGAAACAAGGGGTTCATTCTTCTAAAATACTGTGACACATGCTGGGGATCAATCCACCAACCCTCAGGTGAGAGGATGACCCACTCTACTCACTGTTCCATGGCCACTTTGCTAACTTCTGAGACAAAGTTTGGGAGTACAGCAGATCATATTACTACCAAAGCAGAGACTTTGTGAGTGTGAGAACGTGTTTTGACAGCAAGCAATGCAATATTTCAGTGTGAATACAAGAAATTCTGAACTCAGTTTGGAAAAAAAAAGCTCTTGACAAATGAAGAGCCTGATGTTGGGAATCAGGACATGTTAATATCCTGATTCCCAACATCCCAAGGTGTAAAAGGCTTCCTAAATGTAAAAGGCTTAATTCCGTCAAGGATTTTACCTTCTTTTAGCAGAGTGAATTTGTTCTACACTCTACTCAAATGCATCACATTTACAGTTTTATTTAATTCTCTCTACTCATCAATTTCATATACAACCACAAATAAGCTACGTTAAAAAAAAAATCTGAAAAATGCCTTATCTTAAAATTTACTGCTTCATATTCGTAAAACAAGGTCTTTTTATGTTGTTTCCTGTTGTCAGTCTGAACTGTGTTTCTGACAAACTGTACCAAAGTTTATTTTTAAAAAAGATAGGTTTGTATTTTTAGTTTTTCTTTTCTGATTTTTATAGAGGATACATGGGTCAAGCAATCGAACCAACCAACACTCCTCATTGTGACCACTCAAAGTGGTTACTCTAAATGGGGATGTGAATGTGCCAGTACACAATACGTCCTAAGAATTAATGCCTCATCAAAGGACTAGAAAATCAACAATGATGCCCAAAATATGGTGGTTAAAAAATAAATCAATAAACATGAAGCGGGTAAACAAAGTTAACTCACCCAGGGGGTCTGCCTTGCCATTTTTGTCAGGTACTGTGAAAACACCCACAACCTTGTGACCCTGCTTCCTCAGGTTGCTGTACACCTCCTGGCCAAACACACTTTGACCAATTATGGCCAATTTTAGCTTATTCTGGTAATAATGCTGTAATTAAAAAAAACAAAAAACAGTCTTAGTTCCTGCTGGACACACAAACTATAAATGGTCATCTACAATTCAGATGTTTAACAAAAGAACTGTATATACTGTCAGATTGTATATTCACAGTCTTTAGATGTACTGAAACAAGATCCCTGGTAAACCAAATTTTACATATACTGTATATCTATATCTACACACACACACACATATATATATACACACACACACACATACATATATACATATATATACATATACATATATATATATATATATATAGGGCTTTCTGCTGTACACCTATCAACCTTTGATCGCAGTGCTGAACCAATGTTACTTCATTTCCATCCCTTATGAAGAATGCAAAAAGAGGAGGTGCTCAAGGAACTACACGGTGCCTGACCCACCGGGTCTGTTCGATGGCCACGTCTGGCCCATGTATTTGAAACACAAGAACATCGTGGGGGCGTCAGGTGCTGATGTCGCGCAGCTAGATGGAACCTTGTCAAAGGAACAGCTGTTCAACTTTGTACAACTGACGACCCTTCAGATCGTCTCTCACACACACACACACGCACATATATGTGCGTGTGTGTGTGACACGCACATATATGTGCGTGTGTGTGGCTAAAAGCAGCTCTGAAAGCACAGCCCTGGTCTAGGCAGTGAGAAGTTCAAGTGCACACCAGACCCCACCCGTCTCCCTGTAGAAGAACGTGTGCAGACGTTAGCCCACGTCAAATCCACGGTCACTGTCACGTTACACTTTGCAATGTGCTTCATGGTGGATTCAAATGAACTTCCCTCTAGTTCGAAACTTGAAACACTGTACAGGATCGGGTTTCAGCACAGCTTTAACTGAGGAAAGACTGTTAAAGTGTCACATGTGTGCTTGCCGACGTGCAAGATTTGAACTAAGCCGCTGACGGCGTTCAGTCGGTGCAGGTTTGAAGCCAGCGTGGCCATGCAACTGCTCCACTTCTTGTACACTCACCTGCGTGGTCGGAGCTGCAGAAGTGGCCAAATATGCACTATAATTTAAGGTTTGTTGAAATACAAAACTGAAAAGCCCCAAATGACAAACTGATCCGCAATCAGAACCGAAGATGGTTCAGTCCTTTTCATATACCCCTAATCTTAGCTTTGCAATCACTATTTCCCGGAAAGATTTTTGAGCATTAATGAAAACGAAGTATCAATGTCAATGTCCATTTGTGGAGCTACGTAAGCGATGTTACTCACAGACGAGGTGGAGAATTTCCTTAAGACTTGACTCGCCGTCCACAACATAATGGCGGTGTTTTGTATAACTAAGAAAATGCTGACAGAAATCCGAAGGAGTCCAAATGCTTCAGGATGTGTCCAGCCTGGCTGTGGGCTCCGCTAGCTCCTGCCCCCTTACACCTACCACTTATGTGCGTGTCAGCGAGCCTGCTGGTCCCCGAGCCAGTGAGATGCGGCTCCGCTCCTGTTGTCATGGTTCGAGCTCGTCCCAGCCAGCTTCTGCCAACCCTCGGTCGACGCTGTACGTGCTGCGTGGGCACTGTACGTGCGTGCGTGATGACGCGACGCCCACCGACCGAGCGCTCGCGCCTCTCTTCACATCGTCAAGGTTGTTGTGACTGTCCTCCGAGCGTGTGTTTTGTTATTTTGACTGCTCTTATTTAATCTATGTTGACTGTCCTCCGAGCTTGTGTTTTGTTATTTTGACTGCTCTTATTTAATCTATGTAACGTGGTAATGTAAAGTGCGTGAACCCCTGGGTGTTATTTCTGTATAATTTGCCACAAAAAGTGAACTGAGTTTCATCTAGTCCCAAGCATAGACAAATACTGTGCTTAGGACGTGAACATGCAATTAGACAAAGTTACTGTGAATGGAGAAAGTTGAGAAGGTCTTTTTTTCTAACAATTATTATTAAGGATTGAAGACATCAAAGCCAAGTGTTTTTCATACTTGGCTGTGTCATTCTACCACCCATGTGTTCATGACAGAACACGTGGGTGGAGCACTTACTTTTTTTTTTTTTTTTTTTTTAAGAAAGAATACTTAGCATTATAGCATGACAGGAAAAAAGTTTGGCACCATCAAAGCATCATCCCAGAGCTGAAGTATGGTGGAGGAAGAATCACAGTTTGGGCTTTTTACAAACAAAAATAGCTCTTCAATGGTCTGATCAAAAGCAAAGCTAAAGACCTTGCTCCCAGGAAGTTTACTGTGAAAGTTTAATGAATACCATAATAGTTCAAGCACATATCTGTCTGTAATTTAGTCTTTGGAAAAGATCACATCGTACTTTAGGTCTAATTGATATAGAAAACAAGTTGTTACACATAGTTTCTGACCAAAAACATCATATCATGTTATGCCATGTCGTCTTTCAAAAGTAATTTAATAATCTGCAAAGGGAAATTATACTCAATTCAATTCAAAAAATGCTTTATTAACCCCCAAAGATAAATTAACTGCTACAGTAGCCATGAATTAAGTCTAACCTATATTATATGATATTAAACCTAAAGTTTCTCAGTAGGGTTAAAGTCTTTACTTTGTGGTGGCCAGTTATGCTAAAATGATATCTCAAGCTCTCTGACCATCTTTCACATTTAGAGCTCAGTGAATCCATTGTCATACTGGAATATAGCTCTGCCATCAGGAAAGCAAAAGCATCGTTTGATGGAAGAACTTGGTCATTTAGCATATTCAGCTGGTCAGTGGATTCCCTCCCCATAATACTTCCCCAACTTCCACAATAGGCATTAATTCATTGCTTGCTCTTGCAACCAGATGAAGTGCTCAGTTTGTCAGTTGGCTTCAAATTGCTATTTTCTATCTACATTATTTACAAACTGGCATGTCTAGCAATGGTACAAGAGTTATTGTAAGCAGTCACATGTATTTAGTTAACCAAAACATGCAACCAGCAGGACTTGAATTCTCAGACCTGAAATCAGGTAATAATTATGATCATGAAAGAAGTGCTCTAACTCATGTCTAAAGCTAGTCAGCAAAGCCAGTTACTACTTGACAGCAATAGGAAGATACAGGAAAGTTATGTTTGCCTTTGCAAAAAATACTATCAGCATAGAATCCAGGTAACAGGAGAGTATACTCTTTGATTGCCTACAAAATAAGTGAGTATACCCAACTAGATATGACCTCACCATAACTGTCTTCCTGCACTGGCTTTTATACAATGTCATATAATCTATTTGTTTTACTGTCTTTACTTTAGTCAGATGGCTAATATTGTCTTTTATCAGCAAGTCATTGTTGATTATTGACATTCATCTTCTTTCATTTGATATTTTATCCTTTCACTGCTTTCCTACATGTATAAATAATCTTAGTATTTCATAACAGCTTTTTACCAATTTTATTAGTTTGCCAATTAACATTTAGTACGGATCAGTCTCTTCACCCATACTGTTTATTTAAATGTTGTCATAAACACTTTGAATTACTTTTAATTAAAAGCACTTGCTTTGTTTTCTGTTTAACACATTGCTCTGCAACTAAAGTATGACTTACCTATTGGCAAATGGCTGCTCAAAAAAGTAATGCATTTGCCAACTTGAACAAATTATATCATATAGTCACCTGGGAAATGTTATGCAGTATGCCCTTAGGTACACTTATTGAGTGCAGACCACTGGTATCTTCTCAAGACAAAAACACAGGAACTGTTAAAGAGATGGAAATTCCTTACAATAGCCTGCACATTTTCCCTTAGCTGCATGGATATTTTTAAATAACACTTAAAAGAAAACCTCACTACTGTTATTGTTATTTAGATCTTATACAGTTCTGGCTCTTGGACATTCCAGGATTCATTGTTTGTACACCTGCCAGTGCTCCCACAGAACAAGCCCTGATTAGAAACATGACTGGAAACATCCACACTCAACTGCCCTGCTCAGGTTCCTGGAGAGTAAAGGTCCAGACTGTCACCTGACAAACAGCAACGACACAGCGCACTGACACAAGCAGGCACATTCATGCCATCTAAAAAAAAGAAATGCCTAATCAGCTTCTGAGGTACACAAGCGTCATAATCAGGCTATACTGCACCCTGCTGACCTAATAACTTATCGGTGAAATGTTTTTATTCCCATCACTGAATGTCCCATATGCAAATAAAAAGAACATAAATCATAATGCTCCTGTAAAATTGCAACACTACCTTGTTGATGTCACTTATTGCTACAAATGTATTAACTTTTATAATGGATGCAAAAGTTGTGGTCCAAAACTTTAGAGTCAAGATCAAAGATCATCTCATGAAACTTTCTTGGATGCAATATTGTGGTCAATTTCCTTCCACAGGCCAGAGACACACAGTTTCTCAGGGGAAATGCTACATCAAGGAAAGCCTTAAGTGAGAAAATATTTCTCTTTAAGGCAGGGAATATTTAGCAATTACTAAAAAACACACTAGTTGTACAAGATGCAAATCTGATACCACATATTTTGCACATTTTAATCAACTTAAATAGTAAACTGAAATAGAAGACACCAAAGAGGACAACAAAAGAGAAATCAAGGGAGCAGTAGTGATTTATTTGTGAATAACTTTAGCAAAAGAAGGACTATGAGGATGGCAAGAGCACTGGTGGAGGACAGGGAGTTGCTCAGGGGATGGCCCCGACCTCAGCTACAAACCCAAAAGATGCAAAGTGCACCAAACCTCTCCTTGTAATTGTTTCCTTTGGATGAAAAATTGATGATCATTTTTTTCTAGGTGATTCCTCTCAGGGCTGCAGCTGTCAATCATTCATGCAGAACTTAACATGTGATGAGCATGTGGTATATTTACCCCTACAACAAAGATATTACCACATTTTGCCCATGAAGAAGTTGTCTTGGAAGGCAAACCAGGAAAAACACCTAAAATATGTGTAACATTCACAAAATACTCTGTCACAACAGAAAACACAAGGATGAAAACACTGGAACATTATTTTTCATAAACAAAATGCCAGTGCTGGAAGTTCTGAAGTCTTGAACATTATTCTTGTGGTTACTGCTGATGAACTTGTAAACTCAACGGATTCTGACTCTCAGTTTAAGAGTTTAACAGTTTAATTTATTAACTGATTTATTAACTATTTGTATGACCCATCACTGGCACTTTGTTCTCTTAAAGTCATAACTGGTGCATATAAAAGAAGGCTTGAGGGTGGTCAGGCTCATTTCCCCACATCACTGAATCCATGCTTATTTTTTACACTACAAATTACAGGTGAAAAAGAACAAAATGCTCTCCCCATTTATGCCACATTTTGCTGGAATAGTGAGGGCAGCGATGTAAAGTGATCACAGGAAGCGAATTCCTGCTCCAAACTGGACTCCGTCACATATCCTAGATGGGGAGAAGGGAGAAAAAAATAGGGAGATTGATTCATCACTCATCATTTTCCTTTTGCAGGAATAACAGTTTAAACTCTAATATGCTAGAAAGTCCCGTGCTTGCCATCTACATGATGTGTAGCTGCCCCTGCAAAGACACTCAAAACACTTACATTTACTCAACCCTGTAAAATCTCCTAATATAAGCAGGCCGTAAACAGGACTCCTACCGGTCTCCACTCTGAACTCCCATTGGCACGCAGTAGTTGAGCTCCAGTCTGGCGATGTTTCCAAGGCGCAGCACGATACCTGCTCCATAAGACCAACGAATACATTCAACTAGCTTCTGAAGGTGTGCACGGGGACCATCACCTGCACAAAACACAACAATGTCACAGCACAACTCAGAAAATTGAAGCACAGCCAATGTGAGTTTTTTTTCAATGAATCTTACATTTTATTCAGAGTGCAGTTGTCTTATGCCCCTGATGGGCATTTCTTTAAGAATTACACTTTGTGGCTTCCACTTTGTTTTCACTTTTAAAATTTCTTGTATATTAGATGTTTTATAACTACAAAAGTAATATTTCCCGAAATCATTTCCATCTATTTTAAGGAAAAAAGACCAAGAGCAGTCAGCATCTTTGGATTGAATAAAAATATTCCAGTTTTGCCTCAGGGAACTTTTCAATCAAGATAATGATTATGAACATAAAGGACTGAGAAAAACAAGAAAAACAAGGACAGACTATAGGAGATCCTGGAGTCTTGACCCATCAACACACCCTTTCGTATGTTAGATCCACCCACCATAGTTGAGGTTGCAGAGATTGCCTGCATTGAGAAAGAAGTGTGTTCTAAAAAGATCTCCAAAGCCTCCTTTGCCAGGTCTGAACGGTAGAGGGGTGTAGAGGTGCAGACCGCTGGCCCAGTATGCTTCTCCACCCAGAAAGTCACCTGGAAAAAATAAAGAAAATTCCATTGCTGCATTAGGTGAAGTGTTCATCTCTTCTAAGACAATAGGTTCCATATGTGTACTGCTACAGCGTTGTTTATTTAATCTGCATCATTAAACGCAAACTGTAGAGTTTAAAAAGCTGGTTTTTATATTTCCTGTGAGCACCAGATTCTCCTCATTAAACCTTTACAGAGATTTTCATAGTGTTTGTCAATGAGGTGTTTCTTCTTGGGGAATTGATGACAGTTCTTTTGAGGTTTCAGGTTTTCTGAAATGACTTTCGTCTCTTCACATAAACCCCAGTAAGCTTCAAGCATTCTCTTAAGTGTTGATATTTCCTTTAGCATAATCATGGACAAATACATGTGCTTGACAGTCTGGTAGTATTTTACCAGAGGGTTTTAGATTAGACCCTGTTTCATGTTTTGAGTACTGTAAACTTTCCTATTTAGCCCAACATTTTACAAATTAAGTAATCATCCAAATAAATGGATTTAGGCTGACTCAAGTTTGTGGATGGGTTGTATATAAATTGTATTTAATCTAACATGCAGAGATGCTACCACAATAGTGCTGTGGGAAATTAAAAGTTTTCTGAGGCATGCTTCCACTAGCAGGAGTTCAGGGTAAACCTGCCACAGGCCCTTTAACAGGGCCGACTGTCTCTTCAGCCCCTTCAGTCAACAAGTCTCCATTAGTCTCCAACCTGAGAACCTCCTGTACTACAGAGATATTTTTCTGCCTTGTAAAAGTTCCTGAAGGACACTTTTACAGGACTGTTCCTCATAATGGAGACATGCATAAACGGCCTGGCCCTGAAAAATTTACCGGGAGCTCCTGGTAGTGGAAAGGTGCCTTAAACAACCTAAACTCCCAGGGAAAACTTCTGTGACAATGACCACACCTGCAAATTCCTGATAATCAAAAGGGGATGAATTTAGTTCTCAATTTGGGAGCAGCCGAAAGGAAAAGAAGAAGAAGATTTGATTAAAAACAAACAAACAAAAATACTAAATGGTTCAAACTCAACAAATATCACTGTTTTTAACCCTATATGAACACTACCTGCTCTTATCAGCATGTTTCCTTGGTTTTTCTAAATTTGTTTATCATAAAATGTGTATTGTTGCTCCCTCTATGTGTTTATAACATGTGTGAGAAAGGTACTTTGAGCTATAATTGAACTACAACAGTATAACTGAACTAAAACAGTAGTTTATTTGTGCATTCAAGTAATTTGCTAAGTTAACTTGGATAAACTCATTTAATTTACTATGGAAGCAGTTAATTTATTTTGTTTAACAAGTTCTCTTTTATTAGAATAATATACTTAACTTTTAACTCACAACAAAAGCGTGGAGGAAGCATTCATGACACCAGCTTTATTGTTACTTCTTTAATGACACACAAAAAAAATGTTTACCTTCGCTCTGTGGCCCAATGCTATACATCCCAAATCCTCTTACACTCGTGGGACCTCCAAGGTAGAACCTGGATAAAACACATCACTTTCTCATCCACTCAGAGAACAGTCATTGTTCAAAATTCTCACTATATCAAAGCTAAAAATAGATCAATTAAAGCATAATCAAAGCACAAACAACTTCAAGAAAAGAACAAACTTTGATGTCTTTAAACCCCTCAAATTCTGGTTTAATCAGCTGTACCTGTCAGCAATGCAGGAAGTCTGTCCTCTAATGGGATAAAGCATCCCACCCCACAAAGAAGCAGACAAGACCTGGAATGATACACAACATTTTTTCAAAACAAAAGAGATCTAATCTTTCTTAACCAGTTTTCTATAACTTCTTAGTAGAGCTACTTCTTTGTTGTCCATCTAACCAAAAGTGCAAAGAAAAACAGAAAAACACTCAGAAATTTAAAATCAGACTGCTTCTTTTCGATAAAAACAATGTTGAAAAAATTTGGAATAGCTTATTTCTATCATACTGAGTCCCAGAGCAGCCGTTTGTTGAGCTGAAGCTCAAAATCCTCTTTCAGAAAGCTGGCGTCTCCTCCTGTGTACCCAGCCAGCTCCTGCAGGAAACCAAAACAGACAAGACAAGAAAAACAGAGTTAGTTGTACTAACCTATGCAGATCAAGGGTGTTCTTTCCAGAAATGTTTTTAAATCATTTTTTTTTAAAGCAGCACTGATTTGAATCATTCCAAAGCTTTCTTTAAAAAAAAAGATAACTGTTCACATGTTTTCAAACTAAAATAATGCCCGATTACACCCCATCAGGCTTGAAAAGGAACAGGATTCAAACATGACTGAAAGTGACCGCTACGGCGCTGATGGTGACTTATACACATATGCCAAGTTGTATGTGGTTTGTGTGCAGCTGCTTCATCAAGCTTGTTTTTTTCCTTGAGGCTTTCGTTTTACTTGTCAGATTATGTTTTTTCTTTCTTTTTGGAAAGTGGTCATTTATTTTTGTGTTTAACTTTTAAAATGATCTTGTACACAATTTTGTACACAATTGTACAATATGCAAGAAAACTTTTTAAATGGAGGAAAAAAAGAAAAATTATACAATACTGTACATTTGCACACTTACCTGGTTGATACGAAATAAGGCACCTCTGCTGGGGAAAATGGCAGAATTTCTTGAATCAACTGACACAGTGTGCTGCAACGGGAAGGAACCAACAATAATTATGCTGAACCTCCCCTCCCCCCAAAAAAGTCCCTTATTAAGTTAAAAAATATGTGCATCAATGGTTAAGGATAGAAAATATAAACTAGGTAAAAGCAGCTAAACTTGAAATTATAAACATGGCTCAAGATTTACCAAAAGGGCAGATTTTAGTGAGTGTCCACTCTCTTCTCGCACAGCGAAGGAAGCACTGCGTGCCAAACAGCCCAGCTCCCTCCATACACCCTCCCACTTCAGTGTGTGGCTCATCATGCCAAGAGGAAACTGAAAAGAGATAAAAAATGTGTTTTAATATTTTTCTACAATAGTCTATTCTTGATAGCTCAGTACAAATTACAGTCTGATAATGCATCATTGGTCAGTCCAGCAATATTCAATGACCACACTGTGTGACCCTCCTGCTTATCAGAAGAGATCTAGAATGCCAGATTCAGGTATTCATGACTGAATGTTGATGAAAACACAACAAACATGGTACACATACAACGCCTGCCTCAAGACAAACACGTAGATTCTTACATTTAATTCGGCAGACACGCCTCTGTCGGTCTCTTTTAAGGAGCTCCATGGAAACTGCCCAGTGACTTTATACATGTTGAGGGTGAGGCTGAAACAGAGGACACCAAATTGTGAAAAATACTCTTAACTTATGGCACAACCATGCTGTGAAGCCTTGCGCTTGACTGCGGTTAAGTGTTTAATAGTCTTTAGTCACTGAATCTTTTATTGCATTTTCTTAATTTTTTAAAAAGGGATCTGTTGATTCATATCAATTTTATTTGTCATAAACTTTTGAAGTTTTGCTAATTATATTTTTCACTTGGAGAAATTGCTATTCTTTGAAATCTGTTGAAACAGTACCATTTCTGAATGTTTAATGTGCACACAATAGAAAAATTGAGGATCATGGTTTACTGACAAGTCTTGATTAAATGGTGTTAATTAAATATATATATATATATATATATGTATATATATATA
>JAOWBL010003478.1:0-12258 GCA_028564865.1 Zenarchopterus dispar | reverse complement strand
AGATAGATAGATAGATAGATAGATAGATAGATAGATAGATAGATAGATAGATAGATAGAGAGAGAGAGAGAGAGAGACACTGAAGTGTCTGATCACAAATTACAGATGGACTTCAGGTTTTGTCACATTTTAATATGTAACAAATCCTGAAACTAATATTTGTCTATGAGCCACTATGGTAAAAGTCAACAGAGGCTTCAACTAGAGCTTTTGTTGTAGCCTACAGGCTCTGTATTGTCAGAGTAGGGTTTGCAGTCTTCTTCTTACTGCATGCTGTTGCGCATGTCGTTAACTTCATTGCTGAAGACTAATCCCTGATGAACCAACAGGATTACACCATCCATAAAAAGCAGAGATCCTAAGATAGGTTTGAACCAAGAACCCAAGAAGGTTTAGAAAAATTTTCCCCTTAAACATCATAGAGTGTGACTGTGTGATCTCTGGGAGCTGGGATAGATGAACTCATGCACAGGAGACAGTGAAGAGTATTATGTTTTTCTAGACATTTTCTGGCAGTATGTAACAGAATATGGACTTTGGACAATACAGGTAGACAAAAGACTTAATGGAGGCAAAAGTGGAGTAGGAGTGCTTGTTAACAATTGTTAGTGTAAACCAGGGCATATGTCTGTGATGGAGCACCTTGGCAACCTACAACTGCTGGCTCTAAGGTTTCTAGCCACTATTTATGTAGAGAATGAACCTCTGACACCTGCCAGTGCTGCATATGACATCCTCACCACACCTTACCACCTTATTCAATTCAGTTCAATTTATTAGTTCACTGAAGTTGATCAGCACTCAGAGGCCTTCATGTCATATGATATGGGTCAAGTCAAGTTTATTTATAAAACACATTTCAAAACAATCAAAGTGCTGTACAGATAAGGTTTATAACAACAATAAAACATGATATAAAATAATATAAAAGATTATATAAAACTATGATGGAATGCACCGCATCAGATAAAACCACAATAATTAAAAACATTAATGCCAAATTTAAATCTTGTTAAAAGCTAGAGAAAAAAGGTGGGTTTTGAGTTCGGACTTGAAAGTTCCCAAACTTGTGCAGAATCTTATGTCGATCAGCTGACTTTAGAGTTCTCCTGAGCAACTAAGTTCTGCAACTAAGTTCTGAGAAGTTCTGCAAGGTGCAGAGGAGCAACACCTCTTAAGACCTTAAAAACAAGTAAAAAGATTTTGAGCTCAATCCTGGAGGGGACTGGAAGCCAGTGCAGAGAGGAAAGAACTGGAGTGATGTGGTCTCTCTTTTTAGTGCCAGTCAGCAAGTGCGCAGCAGTGTTCTGCACCAGCTTCAGGCGTTGCAGTGAAGACTGATCTAACCCAACATAGAGGGAGTTACAATAGTCCACCCTTGTTTAACAAAGGCATGGACAACTCTTTCGAGGTCATTGGTGGAAAAATAAGGCTTGAGTTTTCCTAATACCCTAATTGATTAAAAAGCACTCTTCACAACAGAGCTGGTATCACTATCAAAAATGACACAGAGGCTCTTGATGGAGGAACACCATTTAGAAGCAAGGGCCCCCCAAAAACCAAAGAGGCCAGGATCCTTTGAATGCCCAAACACAATGGGTGTGCATTAGTGCCATTAGTGCCTGGAATGGCCAGATTGTAAACTCAGGGTAGGAAAATCAGGAAACATTAATGCTGAACATTATAGATAGGTTTTAGACCAATACATTATACCATCTCGTTAATGTCTCTCAAATGTTTCAGTATTACAAAAGCATGGCTTTATTATAAAAGAGTCCATTTTGTTTTTGTCTTCTTTTTAGTTTTGTAAAGAACTGCAAACAAACTAGTTCAGCACCTGGACAGTTCAGCTCCTGGTCAGGAGATATTAGCCAGTTTTTAGATTGTGGACTGAAATGCACACTGTAATAAAGTCAAGATGAGTATGTGGTTCTGTGATATCCCTAAGCATGGATAGAGTTAGGAGAGTATAGGCTTATTGAGAAGCTGTAGCTGTGTATCATTTTACAGATTCAGTGGCAGATTCAGCAGAGGGCTGAGGGGAGAATAGCTTGTAGGAGTCAGAGGTGCTGCTAAATTTGCCGTTGTAAAAAGTTATTTTTGCAGCATTTATGGTGGATTTAAATGAGGATAGGGGTGGTTAATAACGTTTGTGGATAAAAGAGTCTAAGGTTTTTGCAATTTTCTTTCTGCTGCTATGAGTTTGATTTACAGAATTCAGAGAGTATCAGACATTGAAGAACATTGCTGCTTAGAGTGAGCAGCTTTTGTTGATAAAGAACAGTTTACCCAGGCGCTCAAAATAGAGCATAGATACTCTGTTACTTTATTGACACCTAATGAGGAGAATGAGCCGAGAATAGGCAAAACAGAGGAAAGCACTCAAGAGAAGTGGTTGTGAGAGAGACTTTAGAGATTTCAGAGAAACAAAACCAATGGTGGAGATACACAGGACTGTTCATGGAGACACTGAATGATAAGCTGAATGAAATAGTGACTACTAAGATGCAGAGGTGTATCTGAGATGCAACCTGCTGCATGGTTTTGTGTGAGAATCAGGCTGAGTTGTTTGCCAACTTCATTAATAGGAGGTGCTGGGGACCTTGGTTAGTTAAAAAAAATTCAGGATGTCTGCAGAGTTAGGTTTGTCAAAGTGAATGTTCATGCCACAGGGAACAAGCAGAGGACCATAATGGTCAAGAATGGGAGACTTCAGAGGGTCTAGTTGATCCACAAATGTACCCATTTTATCTGGTGGACAGTAAATGACAATCACAGAGACTGACTTGAGTAGTCACCATACCTGCATGTTGTTCAAAGGACACATATTTGTAAGCAGGCATCATTTGCATAAATTTCCATTGATCGGAAATCAGGTTCTTCATCCACATTGGGACAGACGAGAAGTATGGGAGCACGAGTAGTTAATGGAAAGTGGTGCTCAGAAGAACAGGCTTATTGATTTTATTTGTTGGAGATCAACAAACCTGTTTGATAAGCAGTTCTACAGCCCAACAGAGAAGAAGGTGACAGTGGGTGGTTAGGATCAGTGAATAAAGGCAGGCCCAGTCTCTCAGTCATCTAGCATTTCAAATCTTCCTGTTTCTGATTAAGATAATAGGGATGGCATAGAAGCACATTTTGTTTCAGTGTGGGAATCAGAAGCAGTCCAGATATCCAGACCAGATTTAAAGAGGCTCATCTCAGTTGCTTTCACTGTCCATTCTGTTTAGTGAGGAAGAAACAGAATGAATCAAGTTGCTCAAAAAAAGAAAGAGAACAAAGCCTGGTCAAAAATAAAAAAATAAAGCTGGGTCTTTGTGACTTGGGATATTAGAGCATAGACTTTGGAAATGAGGCCTTTTTGATTGACAGGAAAGTCCAAAATTTAGTCGATTGCTGAATCAGGTGGGGTGTTTGGGAAAACTGAAGTATTCAGCTTGGCCAAGTTGCAGATCTGTAAAATAACAAGAAAAAAAGGGGGAATATGGCACATCAAATCTTCCAAAAGGTTTTGTAAAATTATTAACGAAATTATCAGTGCAGAGGTCTCTTAAACTTGTAAGGCCCGATTGTCGCCAAAGGAAAAAAAGCTACCTCAACAGTGGGAGGAGAAAGACGTAGTTGTTGCAAATGGGGCTATGGTTAGATTATTCAGTCCGAAAGTAACTTCTCCTGGTGGGTTGCACTCAGGTTACGTCATCAACAAATCCCACCCAGGACCTGCCAACTTGTGTCATTCTATTTACATTAAGCTTGATTAAGTGTGCCCTCAGAGGCAAGTTACTGGCAGGGACAACGCGACCCCATGTCAGTTAATGTAAAAACGACATAGGACATGGTAGATTCAGGTATTAGACAAGGGGATTCAGCCAGTGTAAAAGAATAGCAGCTTCCTAAGACTGTGGACTTTAAAAATGACTGATTTAACAAAAAAAGTATCATGTGTCAAAATTCCCAACAAAATAAAGAAAAAGGCAGTAGGACAGAAAGATGTTTTATCTGCTGAATGTTGAATTATGAAATTTGTGACTAGATAAACAAACTAGTGACAAAACAGGCCCTTTTGTGAATGCCAGCATGTCCAATGTATTGTGAATAGTTAATTTAGGAACCCAGCATCCTTGGTAAGACACAGTACCAGCAGTGGTGACAATAGTAGTAGTTAGAAGACAGTCCTTTATTCATATTATCTCATTTTTTGTTTTTGTTTTTTTCTTTTATATCAAAGATTGCCCTTTAACACATGATCTTACAGATCAAATCTAATCATGTCTCTCTATTCTCATTCCCTCACAGGCTGCTGTTTTGTAACATACTATACTCGCAAATCAGCCTTAGAGGCACAGAATGCTCTGCATAACATGAAGATTCTGCCTGGGGTAGGTGACATGCTTCTTTATCTGTTCGTTTAATGCTTTCCTGTTAATATGGAGGCTTTTTGTTTTGTTATGGTTAGACCTTAAGAACTGGAGTAAAGGTGGGGGTTCCTCTTCTGCATTAAGCTTGTTTAAATTTGAAGTATAACCATAAAAATGTCATGATCAAACGTAAACTGAAGGAGATCATTTAGTAACACAGTCTGTTGTTTAAGCTCATAAATATCTGTGAGTTTACAATGCAGCCTCAGTGTCTTTTTGAGGCAGTTCCAAGCTGAGGTACATGCAGAGTTTTGTGCCAGAAATGGCATCCAGCATAGAACTTATGCCAAACTAAACATGCAAATCTCAAGACCTACGAACCACATTATGGATCAGTTAAGGCCGTGACTAACAAAGACCACCATTGGCACTGTTAGCCTATAGAATGTCGATGAAAATTGATGTACTGTTAGTCAATAAATGAGAGGAAGAAGATGTGTCTGAAGACATAGAAAGGAGGAAAAGCAAGACGCTAGTGCTGAGAATAGGGACTTTGAATGTTGGGATTATGGCTGGAAAATGCCGGTTGACATGATTCAGAACAGTATTATACTGTTATGACTTTTAAGAGTGGAGGTAGAAGATGGACTACATCTCGTGTAGATGATGAAACCTAAAGGAGATCAGTGACAAAGTGCAAAGTCATGCAAAGTAATGACTGGTCAGGAGGTGCTTCTAGATGACTGGACTGGATGTTGTATGGTTTGGAGACACTGAGGAAGAGAAAGAAAGCAGAGCTTGAGTTAGCAGAAATTAAACTGTTGAGGTTCTCCTCGGGGGTGACAAGGATGGACAGAATCAGGAACGAGTACATCAAAGGGACAGCACATGTTTCAAAAATAAAATCAGAGAGGCCAGATTCAGATGGTTTGGACATGTACAGAGGAGGGACAGTGAATTTGTTGGGAAAAGGATGCTAAGGTGTGAACTGCCAGGTAGGAGCCCAGCAGAAGACCAAAGAGGAGATATATGGATGTAGTGATGGAGGACATGAGGGTGGTTGATGTGAGAAAAGAGGATGCAGAGGATAGGGTTTTGATGGAGACAGATGACTTGCTGTGGTGAACGGTGAAGGGAGCAGCCTAAAGGAGAAGAAAAAGTAGGAGTAGGTATGGAGAGAAGTAAGTCAGCCAACCCAAGGTTGTGCAGTCCTCATCCAGAAAAACCCCAGAAAAGGAGAGGCTTCACTAAACTGCCGGCCAATTACCTGACTCTCCACAACATGGAAGCTCCAGTCAGGTGTTATAGCTACCAAGGTACGGAGGCATGTACCTCCTCAAATGAGCACAGCAGGAAATTAGCAGGAGCACCAGAGGAGCCAAGCACCAGCTGCTGGTTGAGTGAAAGGAGACCAAGTGAATGGCACTCTATGTAGAGTGCCATTCACTCCCAAGTTTCTCATTTAGAGCAGTTGTCTTGCATTTGCATTTAAAGCAAATGTCTTGATTATTCTGAATGTAATAAGAATCTGGGGTAAAAATGTGTTTGTACACCAGAGACCAGCAAAGAAGCATTTGCTTATGAAAGTAGGAGAGTTTCATAGGTCCTCTATCTATATTGTAAGTGCATCTTAATAAGAAATTTAGATCCCCTAGAGCTTCACAAACACTGTGAGATAAATGTTTATAATGAATTTGAGTTTGACAAAGTAACTTTTGATCCATTTTATCTTGAAGTATGAATGAAGTGTGTAAAAATCTAGCATACAAAAACCACCAGAGTTTAATTTATGAATCATTACATCCTTACATCCATATTAACAGGGTTTTGTTGATAGTGGCGCAAACTTCTTTGGGGTCATCTAGCGCAGAGCTAGCATACACAAGCCTTGACAGGCCTTCAGCCTTGAATGGAGGACATGACCAGTCATACTTAGATCTCTCCACATATCAAATCTTTACTTTAGAGTAGAAATTAAAGGATTAAAGTTTTCACTAATCCTTCAATTTTGGTTTTTGACTATTAAAACTCCCAAGTATTTAACTTTCTGTTTCATTGCATGGTTTTATGGAAAACAAATCACACATGGTGAAGTTAAGCTTAATACCAGAAGCTTTGGAAAAAGCATGAAGTATTTCAATCACCACACAAATTTCGGAATTAACCTGGAAAAAGGGTGACGTCATCAGCTAGTTGGCTGAAGGTAACGGAGATGCCTTTCAACTGACTGGTTTTAATTCAGCTAAAATTTCCATTGGAAGTAAAAAGAAAAATGGAGAAACCCTGTCTATTCCTCTTTCCATATCAAATATTTTCGTAGTTCTGTGGCAACTTCATCAAGCCATTCCCAGGTGTGTATAAAGGGTACATATGGATTTAGAAAAATATTCCTTCAAACCAAACAAAGCAAGAGCTGCAAACATAACCTCATGTTCTATGGAACCGAAACCTTTGTGAAAGTCCAAGAATAGAATAAAACCATCATTCTGTTTTAAATCTGAGTTATCAAATATATCAAGTACCAATTTAGAGATGAAACCACTCTGAGACTCATCTATAAATTCACACACAATTTCAGCTTTTCTGCTCAGCTAATAGAATAAACTTTGTATTCACTGTTTTACAATAAAAGAGGATGCCTATTTTCTATCCACAAGCTGTCAGTATGTGGTTGTAGAATTTAAGTAATTATGCCCTGGGAAAGGGAGGAAGGGAGCTTCAAGATTTCAATACTTTCAAGAGAAAACTTTTACCAGAAAATGAGTTAGTTCTTCTGAGAATTGTTTAAAAAATTCTCTATTAACAATATATTGTTTGATTTTAAAAAAATAGTCAAAAGTACAAAATATCCATTTTATCTATACAGGCTGAAGTAATCTTCCCTTCAAATCTGTGTTTCAGTCACCGTTCCTCCTGAATTTTGGTTCTCTGTGACATCCAAAGATCTTCTCCCCACTGCGATTTCCAGATGCCCTTAGTTCCTGTCAACTGATCTGCTTTCCTGAATTAAACACAAGTCCTCATCAGTTGTTTTTTATACAAAATAAAGTCTTTTGTTTCGTAATATCTTTTAAGCATTAACTGAAATTAATCTTCAAACTGAAGTTATAAAAGCAAATACAGATCAAAACTGTCTGAAAAAAGAAACTAAAACTGAAAAAGTAACTGTATTTTCCTTTCAAGTAAAAACTGATAGTAGGACCATAACTAATTGTCCATTTTCAAATTACCTATCTGAATATTACCTATCCCAAATTACCTATTCTGTCTAGAAGGACAGCCTTTGTCACCACCTCAAAACTGCAGATTAGTTGTTCAGACTAGGATAAACAGAAAAGTATTTTGAATTGTGACTTTAAGTGAATCTCTTTGAATGCTCTTCCTCCCACAAAAAAGCTATCTTCTTTTCCTCCCATGTTTTCATGATCATTAGTCACAGCCGTTTCCACATTTCTCCATCCTTCCGAGTGAGGTCTTCTTTAAAGCAAATATTCCTCTCTCTCAAATACTCAGTTTTTGGACAGTTTCCACACAGTGTCTTGGAAATGTCTCATAGAAAACTGGAGGATGACACTGCAAGGTTCTGCTTTGTTTATGGTTTTTCTGCCAAGACTATGGACTGAATCGATCACATCCAGGAACTTATCTTTATAAAAAATTGCTATATTCTGGCAGATCACAGTCACATTAGCTCACACATCTACTCCCTTTGTCTCCAGCAGCCCTCAGCTTGTAACAGACTTTGCTTTCTAAATGCAAAATCTTCTCTTCTGCTATGCCAACTCTCTCAAAAGTGCAACATACCTTTAGTGTTGTCAACATCAGCGACAACAAAATCTACAGAGGCTTTGAGCTTCTTAATAGATTTTCCAATAGCAGATTCTTGTTCCTCAATAGTTAACTTTAAAATGGTCACAATGATGTCTACCATTTTTTCTCCATTTTTCCTTACTTTGCTGACAAGGCTTTTCTTGGGGAAACTATAGTGGTGCCTTAATTTTAAAATTTTGACAGCCAGTTGTTTGATATTATCAATTTTCTGTTATGCCAAAAAGATGCTTAATGTCACGAAATTTAGAGGAAAGTTCAGATCCGGTTCTGTTCGTAAGCTGGGACCCTGGCCCCCTCACTACTGGCTGTCCTAAAAGTCACTAGAACTTGCTAAATGATGTAATTGAATTTGCCTAATTTCCTATTTGTGTATAATTGTCATGGTTGCTGTAAGATATACAGATATATAGATTTTTTTAATTGAAAGAGTTTAGCATATTTCTGTCATGAGCACTAATCTGTTAGTTCACGCCTTTTTCAGATGCACCACCCAATCCAGATGAAGCCAGCTGACAGTGAGAAAAACAACGGTAAGCGATTTTTAGCATTTCAGTTTATCTTTTTTGCCCCTTTCCTATAACCAAACAAGTAAACAATTCATAATGATATGCTAATGATAACAGTAATAGGGCTAATTGCTTAAGGAAGTTAGAATTGTATGTTTTGTGAATACAATTTGGCAACAGCTGTAAGGTCATATTTAACTCTCAGAACTGTGGTAGAACCCCAGCTTTACGCATGCCAGTCTTCAGCATTTGGAAAAATTTGGCCTCTGAAAATCAGCTGTTTCACAATGTATTTTTATATATTATTGATTTGGTTCCTCAGTTACATACATTATGTAGCCTTGTAGCACCCCCTATGAGCAAAATATCAGAAATTTGAGTGTGCTCATAAAGAATGACAATTTTCATCAACAATAGTTATATCAGAGACAAAAGAATATTTTATTGCCATACCCACAAAATGGATTGCATTTCAAAACTTTGAAATGCTTTTAGTGTTAAACATTCTTTTAACAGCTATTATCAGCATGGTCAGTAGACATTGCATCCCAGATTGAATTAAAATGAGTTTAATGGCCTCAGACTAGGTTTGTTTTCCCCACTCTCTTTATGAAAGTATGTGTTTGAGAATCACCGAAGGAATGGAAGCATTATGAAGTAATTCAGTCTGACAAAATATATGGAGCTAGATATACTAGAAGAGTTTTTTTCTCTCACTCTTAATTACCATAAAATGAGCAAAAACCTGAATTTGCAAACCATAGCACACATTATTAACCAGTTGGTAGCTAATTTATTTCAGTCTTTCCGGTTGCCATTATAAATGAGCCCAGAGTTAACTACTGGTACAAGTTACAGTATAGCTTGTACTACCAAGTGCCAGTTATGGTTTAGTTAAGACCCAATCACAACTGAGAATTACAAGCATGGCAGTAAAAATTTCTCATGCTGATGGTAGCTCAAATATTGTCTAATAGAAACATATTTAAATTGGAAAGTATCGTTCAAGCACACAGCATTCCAGAGCGCCAAGACTTGTAATTTGTAACTTGTAGCTTCAGTCTTTTTCTTTATGATGGTAATAAATACAAGCCAAATTAATATCTTAAAATCAAAATAATATTCAAGTATTTATTGGACTTGTACTTTTTAAACTCAATTAAACATATATTTTATCCTTTAATTAGTAATGTCCAGTTTAAGTATGTTTAATGTGATGTTAAATACAGCTGTGGAGGACAGGAAGCTGTTTATTGGAATGATCTCCAAGAAATGCAGTGAGAACGACATTCGATTGATGTTCTCACCATATGGACAGATGGAGGAGTGCCGGATACTTCGAGGTCCTGATGGATTCAGCCGTGGTAAGACGTTCTTTATGATCAAACTTTAATGTTTTTTCTTGTCGAGACTGTGATAAGACAACATGATTTGATTCCTAATGACAATTCTATAAGAAGATGAAATAATTAGTTTGTTAATGTTGTTTTGAGTGAGTTGGGGGGTTCTATTTCTTACAAAGCCCCAGACATGCCATCTAAAATAAAGTGGTAAACGGTGGCCTCAAATTAGTATTTCATGCCCTCAGATTCATATTTTGTGGCCTCAAATTCGCAGTTTGTGGTCTCAAAGTAATATTATAATAGTTGGCAACACACACGGTAAGTGATATTTCTAAAAAGCCCAGCTTTTGGAAATATCTTTGTAATCCATTCCTAGTCTGAAATAATCCTCAAACTCTCTCTGTCCATGTTGCAGTTTCCAGTGCTGTGGAAAGGACACTTGATGATCTGCAGTAGACAGACCAAAATAGCCACTGCGCTCACCGTGTGTGTTGACAGTTATTTTGTGGCCATGAAATACTAATTTGTGACCACATAATGTTACTATGAGACCACAAATTGCAAATTCGAATGTACAAAGTAATAATCCGTGGCCACAAAAATACTAATTTGAGGCGACAATTTATAATTTTATTTTAGATGTCATGTCAGGCTTTGTAATTTATAATTAGGGGAATTTTTAAAAAAAATTCCTAAATACTTTGGTAGACTGTTTGTAGAAAGGTTTTTTTAATCACATGTCGTAAATAAATTAATAAAAGTGTTGATAAAACAGGGCACTACCTGAGTATCAGAGATTAAAAACTAAACAGGGAAATTGGATAGTAGAGCAGCTGTTTGACTATCTATGTTGGTCTGTGACCAGGAGAAGCAATATAGAACAAGCAGTGAAGGGCACTGACCAGTCAGTGCACCTAGAATTGACCACTCCCAACAGCCAGTCTCTTCTCTGTGCCAGTCCCAACCTAGGGTAAAAGCAGAGGGTTGTGTCAGGAAGGGCATCCGACGTAAAACCTACTCCGAATAATTAATGATGCAAGTCATGAATTTTATTTCCATATCAGATCGGTTGAGGCCTGGGTTAACAATAACCACCACCAGTGCTGTTAACCTGCAGGGTGCTGATGGAAACTATACTACTATGGGTTGAAGAGGGAGGAGAGGAGGAAGGCGTGTCCATAGGTAGAGAGAGAAGAGGAAAGTCGAGAGGCTAGGACAGAGAGTAGGGACTTTGAATGTAGGGACTATGACAGGAAAAGCTAGAGAGTTGGTTGACATGATACAGAGGAGAAAGCTGGATATACTGTGTATCCAGATTGAAAGGTAGCAAGGCCAGGAGCCTAGGAGCAGGGTTTACACTGTTTTATCATGGTGTTGATGGGAAGAGAAACGGAGTAGGAGTTATCTTGAAAGAGGACTTTGTTAGGAATGTTCTGGAGGTGAAAAGAGTGTCAGATCGAGTTATGAGTTTAAAGCTGGACACTGAAGGTGTATTGTTTAATGTTGTCAGTGGTTATGCCCCCAAAGGTAGGATGTGAGTTAGAAGAGAAGGAGAAATTATGGAGCGATGTAGATGAAGTAATGGAGTGTATCTTCCAGTCATGAGAGTGTTGATTGGAGCAGATTTCAATGGGCATGTTGGTGCAGGCAGCAGAGGTGATGAGGAAGTGATGGGTGGGTTTGGCATCGCGGACAGGAAATGGCTGTAGTGAATACTTTCCTCCAGAAGAGACAGGAACACATGTGACTTATAAGAATGGAGGTAGGAGCACACAGGTTGGTTACATTTTGTGTAGATGATATAATTATAGGAGATTAGGGACTGTAAAGTAATAGTAACGGAGAATGTAACCAGACAACATAGGTTGGTGGTGTGTAGGATGACCCTGGTGGTGAAGAAGATGAAGACGACAAAGGCAGAGCAGAGGACAAAGTGGTGGAAGCTGAGTGTAGTGTGGCTTTTAGGGAGAAGTTGAGATAGGCTCTAGGTGGTCAGGAGGTGCTTCCAGATGACTGGACAACTGCAGCTAAAATGATCAATGAGACGGGCAGGAGAGTACTTCTCCTGCTCACCACCTGTGGGAGGGGCCATAGGGGTCAGGTGCAGAGTGAGCTGGGTGGTGGCCAAAGGTGGTGACCCTGGTGGTCTGATCCTCGGCTGCAGAAGCTGGCTCTAGGGACATGGAATGTCACCTCTCTGGTGGGGAAGGAGCCTGA
>JAOWBL010003477.1:0-12259 GCA_028564865.1 Zenarchopterus dispar | reverse complement strand
TAAACAAAGCGCTGTTAAAGTGACAGTCACGGTAAATTTAAATATCCAATCCATGAAATACTGCATAAGATTAAGAACATTTTGAGCAACGTAAGTGTCTGTCTCTGCAAATCATAACTCTTGATCATAACTGCTATCAATTTTTATTGAAACTGGCATAAAAATAATAGCTGCATCCTAGTGTTGTGGGTGGGGGGCGCGTCTATTAGAGCGGGAGCGTTAAATAGGAGAAATACGGTACTTCTGCCTCACGCATCTCCATTTGAAAGGCATTCATGGGAATGCTGTAAGGGCTACCTAGAACAACTTAATGTGTTTTTGTGCCATAATTACACAGACATTGTGCATTGTTCTCTTAGGTATTTTTCTGTTTGTCCGCCGATGCAGCTTTCTTGACACATTCATTGAAAATCTTGGACATGACCATTGACCTGGCCATAAACTTAGGAACGGGCTACGAATGTTGGATTCTTATAAAGCTGCCTCAAAAAGGATGTAGGAAATGGTCCTGAAATTGTTTGTAGTGTTCACAGCCATTGGCACAGGTTATTGTGACTGAGGTTCAGAAAAAACCTTTTCTTCTCCAACAAATCACACAGCCAAAATATTGTTTTGAAAATATTTCATAATTCTGACCTCTGTTACATTTTGGGAAGATAACTATGTAATTAAAGGTGTAAACCTGAAACATTTTCTCATGCCACAGTACATTTGAAATCATTCTGTTTCACTGTTTCATTCTGTACAGTTTCTTGTAGTAATCCAGTTTTACCAGTCTGCCCTTAAATAAAATGACTAATTGCCACTCAACCTATATGCTGATGTTGCTAGACTGAAGTTGTTTTTTTTTTTTCCATCTACTTTTGCACCAGTATGAAGCCCGCCTTGGTGATTTTAACTGAAATGCTCAAAATGTCACTCTGATTTAATACAATCATATCTGGATCTCCAAAACGAAAAGTGCAAACATGTATTTCTTTTTACTTTTAGCCTTTTCTCTCCATCTTTTCAGCCTTCAGCTCAGCTATCCATTCTCTGGATGGGGCGACACAGAGGAGCGACTTCGTCTCCATCCTCAGGGAGTTTGGGAACCACTATGTGCAGGAGGCAGTTTATGGGTTCCAGGAGTCCTGTACCATCTGGTACCCTAATAAACAGGTCCAGAGACAACTGTGGCTGGAGTACCAGGACATCAGCAAAGGTAGGAGACACAACTCACCCATTGTGAGTGTATATATTTTCATGGTTTTGAGTGAGGAGGACCCAAATGCAAGAGATGAGGCACCAGGGGTTTTAAAAGAAAGTCATTTAATTGAAAAGAAGACCGAGACACATAGGAATCCAACAAAAACTCAAAATGCTTTCACTTCAGGAAAAGCCACACCCAGGACAAGGCAAGTTTATTTTTACAGCACAATTCAACAACAGGGTGAGTCAAAGTGCTTTACAGAGACATTAAAGCATCCTCACATAGCAGAAAATAAAAATCATAATTTAAAATTTAAATAAAAAGAAGGAAAAAAAATATGATCAAGTTTTGAGACTAGGGAGACAAACCAATCAGGGAAACAAATAATACAGACCAGAAGGGAGGAAAGTCAAGACAAGACAAGACATGATGTACTTGTAGGACTAATGAGACACAGATGCGAAGAATGAGGGCAGATTAGAACAATAGAGCAAGGGAAGTCAAACTAACTAGACACAAGAACACCAACTTTCAAACTAAAACAGGAATTAATCAAAAATCAAAACCATGGCATTTTGTATGAATTTGTTCTGTTCTGAAAAGAAAAGCTCATAAAGTGGAATGTGTATCTTGGGTGTATTGGTATTTCTGCTGTTTGGGTTTGGAGTAACATGGTGATGATGAGTGGATGAGATGGTGAGAAAGGTAATGACTAGAATATATGTTTGCAGCAGCAAGTATCAGAAACTACAGCCATGTGAAAAATAAACCACACTTTCAATTCTTGCGTTTTTATGTATAAGGACACAATAAATTACCCTGTCCTAACCATGTGTTCAAATTAGGTAAATGTAGCCTTTCCGACCAACAAGATATAACAGATTACACTGTGGTATTATTTAGCAATAAATAAACCAAAGTTTAAACCCTGTTTTTGAAAAAAAAAAAATCTATAATCTTACTGTAGGTGCAAAAACAAGATGTTTACTTCTTGGACAGAAATGCAGCGGATAGATGGAAACCAGCATCAGTTTGTTTTTAGCTTTTCATTAACTGATCATCAATGAGTGACAACCTCTATAGTAGCAGAAGCTGTAGCAATATGTAAGTCTGAAACATTCAGATGCATGTAAACACAATACTGATGTGAAAAGATATCACTAATGGGTTTAGAGAAGCATTTGTTGCTACCCATTAGTGTAGACAAGGTTAGAAGCTTATTTTAAACAATTTTGCATTTATTATTGAGAAGTAATGATGATTATTTAAAAGAGGAAAACTCAGAGGAAAACTGCTAATCTTCCCAGGAGTGGACGTCCCAGTGAGTGCACCCAATGTTGGTCCATGAAATGCTCAGAGAAACTATAAAAATCCAATATCTTCATCTTATATCCTATAGCTTTAATCATAATAAATATTAAAGTTCATAAATATGCAATACAAAAAAGATTGCATAAGTATGATTTGTTTAAAAAGTTGAAAGATAAAAGTGTCTTCCTTGCCAGCATGGCTGCTTCAGTTTTTACATTACTGTATTTGATGTCTACTTAAAGCTGCAAACAAATATCCGCTTTTCTTTGATGAAAGTTTAACTACTCTTAGACTTCAACAAGATGCTTCATAACTGTGATTTCAATGGTTCCAAGACCATTTTTGGACCATTGCTTCCAATATACGCTTTCTTTTTTTATTTATCTGGTTGTGAATGTTGAGCTTGATGGTGTACCATTTCTTCCTCAAACATTAGATAAAATAAGACCCCTCAATTTTGTGCCATAATAATTTGGTATCATTTGTTTTCCCTCTTTTTTTATGTTACTAGTATATTGTCAGTATAAGTACCACCCCACTGTCACCCATCTGCTTTACTTGTGCTTCTTACTATACTGGTCACAGTTGAGATAAGTAATAGCTCCTCTCACTTTCTATTGTTTCACCTCAGTGATCCCAAGACATCTACTTCCTTTGTTTTTCCTCGACACTTTTATTTCTTCCTCTGTATTTACCCAAGGACACCCTTGCTGCATCCAACTGTTCACTCCGAGTTAGTTCTTTGCCAACAGATGACACTAGATGACTGAGTATACCTCCTCTCATAAAAAGTACATTACTCTTTATTTCTACCCCCATCTGACTTACCAGCTAGACATGGTGCTACACAATTCAACAGAGACAAAATGACATGCTGCTTCTTTTTGGCTTCTTTTCAGTTAACTTTTGACTTTAAAATTGGCTCTAGATCAAGGCAATTTTGTTTTGACTAATGTCAGTGATCCTGCATTTTCCATCAACTTGTCTGTAGACCTTTAGCTGACTTTTGTGGTACAGCACAAGTGAAACCACACATTTTGTTATTGGTTAATGTTGTCACATGGCCTTTACGTGGCAAACCTTCCTTACTATTGAGTAAATAATTAGATTTTAGTGCCTTAAATTGCATAGCAGAAGACAAAATGAGGCTAATCATCATATTGAACACTTTGATCTTTAATAACTTCGTCAGAATCTTTTTTAGCAAACAAGTTTTAAATTTATTTATAATCTCTGAAGAATTGTATATACTGATCAATAAAGTTAAATGATTCTTTTTATCTTCTGTTGCACCTTTTATGGGTCATTTGGAAATCAGCTAAGCTTAAAAAAGTCAGATAAATAATAATAAGTTAGAGAAGAATAGTAGGGTTGGTAACATTATGGTTCACCTGCATAACATTTTGTTGTACAAAATTGTGTTTAAGCATTTCATACTGCTTTGTGAAAGATAACATTTTAAACTGAAGTCTTGCTCAAAAGCTATTAACTATTTTTAGAAATATTGATCTTAGTTATTTTTTAAGCATACATGTGATTTAAATTCAACACTGCCGCTTTTTCTGAATTTTTTATTTTCTTTTAATCAATTTTAGTCCATTTCATAACATCAATTTTAGTCATTTGGACAAATAAAACATTGTGATGGGGTCTTTTTGAGCTCTGAGGATCTTTTCTGAATTTCCTTCTCAGTCATAGAGGCCTCCACTTCCATTAAATGACAGTGAGGTATGCCTTTGCATTATGTGCTTACACACGTCATGTAATTTAAGTCTTTTTATAGTTCATTCAGCACTCACAAAATAACATGTAAAATTATAAGAATGACATATTTGACTGTTGCTGCAGATTTGTAAATGCTTGCTCTTTACAGTTAAAAGAACATGAAGTTTTCTGTCAGTGTTTTTTTTTTTTTTTTTTAAATGTAATCTCTAGTCACTAGTGACTTAACACAGCCCATACCAACCTACATGGCCACTCCTACAAATGGTGGGCTCACAGAAGATATTTCAAATATTTGCAAAATTATAGTCATCATCATATTAAATATACACACTTGCTTTTCAGAGCATTCCTTGTGTTCATATGTATGTTACCTTCTGTGAGGTAAAGGTGGAGCATAAAATCACTCAGATTATTTTCCACTCTCAGATTGTCCTTTGTATCTTATGCTAGTTCCTTCTGTATCTCATTTTGTTTTTTTACTGCCTGAAACTATGGTGCCTCATGACATACTACAACTGTGTACTAATACCTCCACCCTTCTTATTTGTTAAGTATTTCCCTCACTGTCAGGACTTGATAGTATCAGAACAAGGCTTTTGCCAGAGTAAATGGATGTTAGACTAGTGCTGGATTTTTCAGTCTAGCTGTGTATATCTACTTACAGACAGTGGCACGAATAGCAGCAAATAATCTTCTTGTCTGAACTGCTGTAAAATACGTCCAGATTTTTCTTTTTTTCTGTCAGTTGGGAGCACAGTAATTGTGTGGAGCTGTGAAGATCTGAAATGATTCAATTGAAGTGGGTAACTGTTTCAGAATGGTCCATGACCATCCATGTCTAGGAACCAAAATTGATTCCATTGGCAAAAACTTGAAATCAGAGTCATCTTTCTTAATCCATTCCTGGCTTCCTGGAAACATCCTGGCCTTTTGCAGGAAGTAATGAGCTCACAGGAGAGTTTCATGATCCATGTCCTCACCCTTTGCTCTAAATACAAGACGTGCCTGACTGCAGCTTCCTTTCATATTCAGAAAGATGTGAGGCTGATTTTCTGGTCCTTAGCTGATTGAATCAGAACTGTTCTGTTTTTTTTGTTTCTTTGTTTGTTTGTTTGTTTTTTGTTGTTTTTTTAATTGTCTGTATGTGTGTCAAATATTTGTATCAACCATACCTGAAGAAAATATTTTATGCTCAATGTGTTCCAAAAAAAACCATATAGTTCAAATAACCCTTTACATGTGAATTGAACTAATTCTGAGCTTATGATTAGTATTGACTAATTTTAAATTTATGGATTACAAAAAAAAGAACAAACAAAAAAAACTCTGGCATTATTAAATGTTATGGTTGCAGTTTAATAAATTTGAGCAATCCCATTTTTTGAAAAAAGAAGTAAGTAAAACAAAACAAAATTCGATTAAATCACTGTTCTCTAGGGCTCAAACATTTTGTGGGAATAGTGTAACAACTGTGACTTATAACTCAGTATTATAACAAGACCTCAGCTAGTGATACAAGCACACAGTGTATCACAGTCTGTAAAGTTAATTGAACATTCATACCAGTTGTTCTCTAATGACCTAGAAACCTGGACACAACACACTAAACAAACATGAACATCCTCATAGTGAGACTTCCATGGTCATATCATATTTGTATAGACACGGCCATACCTCATTAAACATGGTTAGTCAGTGTGTGTTACTGTGTGTGAGTGTTTGGTCACAACGCCTTTGTCTGGGTGATTAATGGCACTTTCTTCCCTGCACTCAGTTTTGATGTGAGTTTCCTATTGTCAGACACATGACCTCAATTACCACACCAGAGATCAGACATGAGCAGCATGAAAGCCACTGCTGCTCTAGTCATGCTGTGACCATTTATTATATTGAGAAAATGAATTTGATTTGAAAGTGTTTCTGCCAGAAGCAGTTTCTGTATGGAAAGTTCTCTTAATAGAATATATTTGGACACTTCTTCTTTGCCAGAACTGGGACTGTGCATTCAGTGACGAATTATTTTCACACAAATTCTACTCTGTTCACTGGCAACCTAAAATACAAAGATGTGGTGGAGAATCTACTTTAAATTACATAATGCTGCCTTAAAATTTGAGTTTATCCAAAATGACTCATATAACTGAGTAATTTTAAAGGAGCTACATGGTGTTATAAACCCACAGAGTTATCACCCTTCCTTTGCTTTGTTTCTTCACTTCCACAAAGCAGTTTAACTTGTTTTAGTAAGCACTGTCGGCAAAAAACTGAGCTATCAAATAAAAACAGTTATCTACTTGTTCTTTTCAAAACCATGGATATTTTTAATGTATCCTATCCTTAAGAACCAGATATTGTTTACTGCAGACTCCAGCTGTATAGTAAGGCAAACCTGAACATTTTTTTCTAACATCATGGCTACAAAACTACTTGTACCCTGCCTGGCTGGCCTGGGTCCTCTCAATTTAACTTTGCTATGCAAAGACACTACCAATGGATGCATGAATCATCCCATAAATCCTGCTCCTACCCTGTTACGATTAGTTTGACCCATTTCACAAAACAGATTTTTTTTCATGAAATCAATGGTTTTACCTGGTCAAGATAGTAGTGTTGTGGCCTTAAAATGTATTCAATCGGTGAATGAGAGGGGGAAAAAAGGCTCACACAGATTTAGGTGAGACTAAAATATCGGAATCTGTTCTGTCAGTATCAGCTTATTTCTGCTAAACAGACTTGTGCATGCTTGTTCACATTGTTAGCGTTTGCTACAATAAGCTCAAATAAGAATGGGTTAGCACCTAAAGAGCAAAGTAAAATGTAGTTGTGACAAAGGGAGAGCTACAGCACTATCTCCAAGAAAGTTATGTTGTTGTGTAAAATGTAAATGAAAACAGAAAGCAATGATTTGCAAATCTCATAAACCCATATTGTATTCTATTCTATTCTATTCTATTCTATTCTATTCTATTCTATTCTATTCTATTTGGTTGAGTTTAATTGTATTTATAAAGCATCTACAGCACAACAGAGCCTCTGTAATGTGACAATCAGCAGGCATGATTCTCTATTTGAAATCACTGCATGGACTCAGGAACACTTCCAGCGATCATTGTCTGTCAACACAGGTGGCCATATAATCCAAAAATGTGGTTTATGTCTGTCATGCAAAGAAGAAGCCATATGTGAACATGATACAGAAATGCTACCGTCTTCTCTGGGCCAAAGCTTATTTAAAATGTTCTGAGGAAAAATTGGAAAAAAGACCTATGGTCAGATGAGTCAAAATTTAAAATAGTTTTTTGGAAATCATGAATGCTGTGTCCTGTGGACTACAGAGGAAAAGGATCATCCAGGTTGTTATCAGCACATAATTCAAAGGAATTGGGGTTATAAATAGAGAACGAACATCAGATTCTGATTCATTAGGTGGCAGTGGGAGCTCCAAATGAAAGCTAACGTTGCTCCATCTGTGCTGAAAGTCCAAAGAGAAAAATGTTTTGCTCACGTGCAAATTAACATGTAAGCAATTACGTCAATTGTTTTTTTTTTACAGTTATATCTGCAGTGATGCAGTCAATAATTCTATTGAACCATCTGTGTTGTGGAACGATAAACTGATTAAAATCTACAGCCAGACATTTATTTACTATCTCTTAAAATTGTTAAGGACTGTTGCAATTACTCACACTCCATTTCAAAAGTTTATCTCATGGATGAGACTTCAAATACAAGGAGAAGCATAGCAGATGCTTATCTTTTCCGACAGATGGCTTTATAAATTTATCAGAAGCTTTTGTAATCATGTATTTTTTCTTTTTCCTCAAAAAAAGAAATCTTTGTACTTATTCAAAAACTTTCTAAATTATGAGAATTTCTCTAACAGTCTCTCAAGAATATATGTCTCCTTAGTAAAGAAAAACAAATCAGTAATGAAATCAATTATATGTTAGCTCTGTCCAAATCTTTTAAGAAGTGCCAACAAACATCTTCATTACACTTGTAAATACAGGGGTATACCACATCTGTCTAAATCCATGAATGTTCATGTGATTATTCTTTGTCATTTACTAAGTGACCCAGATACTGTCCAAACCACTGCAATAAAAAAGTAAATGTGCTTCTAAAACTTCTTAAATATAAGAAAAAATACACAATCAAGCTGAAAATGTTTGCCAACAAGCAAATGTGTCTGCAGTAAATCAGCGTTTGGTACTACAACTCAGAATTAAAACCCTTACTTTTGTCTTTACAGTTTTCTTCCTTCTCTGTATTATATCATCGTGACCTCTTTCTTTAACCTAACCACCCCCCACCAGGCCAACCGTCAGCTCTTTACCCACCTCTAAGGCCCTGCATGCTGGTATGTGTTGTAAGTGTGATCCGCCTGCCAGAAGCCAGGTAAAAATAGGTGCCTTATTTATTCCATTAGAGCCTGTCATTTTAACAAAGGAGTATTCGACAAAGTCTTGCTCCGGGGAGTGAGAGAGAAACGCAGGAGGAGGCGGAGGACAGTGGTGAAGAAGAGCAGGAGAGACATCAGAGGAATTATTCAGAACTGGTCCTGACCTATGTGACCCGTCTACACCCGCACACACCACACACACCTCAGATTAGCACTATCTGCCCTGCCAGGTTACCAGCTGGGAATTACACAACACTTACTGTTGATTTCTGACAACATGCCTTTCTCTATGTACTTCATTCTCTTTTTCTTAATTTATGTGCATTAACATCATGTAGAAATAATGGTAATTTAAAAGGACTTAGAAACCAGAGTATTTAAGGACATCTCAAGGTTTCAAATTAAAAGCAGGAAACTGTGGGCACAAATTAATAGTGCAAAGTGAATTTAGTACAGTTCTACAATAATATAAACTGAACTGTTGTACTCTCTCTGTATTAGTGTGCTGTAGGTTGTTGATTATAAGCCAACAGATGTGATATACTAATGGTCACGATATTTTGAAGTCTGTTTATTGTGATGTAGTATTAAAAGGAACTACTCCGATTAAGGTGTGACTCAAAGGAACCATGTCATTTTTTTTTTTTTTGCATCTCACAGCCTCTTTTGTCTGTTTTTACCATGCCTCTTTGATTGCCCAGTTTGACTTCCTCAGCCCCCAACTCCATGCCCATCATCCCTGCTATCTTTGGTCATTTAACAATTACACTCTTAAGGATGGCGTAATGGCCACTCTTGATGCAACAAATTTCTGTAAGAGTTAAGATAAATAAATAATTTTTAAAAATCAGGTCATGTAATCTCTGCAGTTTCTCTTGAATTCTTGCTCATCACACATTGACTACTTCTACTTTTTGTGGTAAAATACTCTGTAAGAGTCATAAGCTTTGTCTTTTAATAGAAATATTGACTCCTATACAGTGCCAAGGACATGCTATTCTTCACACTAGGTCTGATTTACAGCAAGTTGTCTTTTTTAACACTTGCACACAGTCTTAAAGGCCACAACAAGTAAAATCCACAGAATAAATATAATAGTTCAAAACCTGAATTGTTCTTTTAGCAGTTACAGTATACATGCGAGTAACACATGAACTCATGTTGGTGATAACCATAGAATAACTTCTCTATAAATCCGTACTGTCCAACTTTAGAAATAGATCCCTCTTTCTAGTCATGTGAACTGATGTTTGATCACAATTTCAACCAGCCTTTAAAATTCTAGATTTGTACTTAAACTTATATGTAATTTGACACGTCTTTAAAATTGCTTTACCTTCCTGCTTTATCTCACCATATTCTCATTGGAATCACTATAAAAGCATTTAGTACTGAGTGTGGGAGATACAATTTTATCATCAAATCACCTATCAACAAAATGAGAGAGAAAATCTCATTGGTAGCGGCATTAGTATTAGTGTGAACGTAGTTTCTCAGGAACTTCAGTCCCTTTATGTCCCCAGACATTTACGCCTCTTATTAAAGTTCGTTCCCGCAGTAACAGCAATCATTTAGATTCAGCCGGAGTCTTTTCTAGTGTTAGTCGCCATCTTATGTTTACCTGCGCAGCGTGACAAACGGTCTTAATTACAGTGATTAACAACCTTTCTGTGTCCTTGTCGCAAGCTAACGTTCTACTGCAACACATTGCCCCTGTCCAAATGTTGGACATTATCAGCTTACCTGGAAGAAAGAAGAAAAAGACAAAATCAGTTCAGCTGTGCGCTCTACAGTTTCAAACTGGCTCATCACCTTTTGCAGCAAAACTATGTGAGGTTTTAGTCAGTGTGAGTTTCCCAGACTAAAGTGGTGTCCAAATGAGGTTTCGCTGTGCTTGAAGCCAAATCAACAAACTCACATTTCTTTTAATCGAAAGACAATAAAGTTTTGTTGAGGGAAAAAAAAAGGTCTACAATCTCACATTTTGGGCATTCTAAAACACCTTTATTGATTTAAATCCTGACTTATGTTACACTTTAAATGGAACTAGATGACATAAATGGTTAATATATGATGGACCAATAATACAAATCATTTTTTAAACTATTGAAAGTTGGGGAAAGCATAGTATGGAACATTCAAAACATAGAAAAAGCACTGAGCACTATGCTAAGAGTAAGACATAAATGAGAAGGATGATGGGATGAATTCTTTTATGAAATATATTGACGACTCTGATTAGTATGGACAGCAACATGAACAAGTAATGGACTAAACGTTTGTTATACTGATTGAACAAGCTGTTGTAAACTTTTTGTTGATTACTTTTTCACTTCTTTTATATTTAATTATTTTCTGGTTTTGGCACAGGAGGCTGGCATCCCCATCCTTTTCCACATAAACGCTTTTATTGGGTAATTTTTCCAGTTGAGAGAAATAGCCTTCAGCAAGAGTTTTATTTAAGATGTGGGAAGCATTTCAAGAACCTGAAATCACACTCAACATTCTCAACTTTCTAGTAATTTAATACTGGGGCTTTTAGACAATTAACTGAAATCTTTATCACTATCTGATAAACTTTATTACTTGAGCTGCTTTTATTACATGGAATGAATCGTTTTCATCAGAGCAGCAAGACAGGACCATAACAGTCAAAATGAATTTTATAAAGACACAAACAAAATGTTTTTAACACCCTAGTATGATAAAAGTGGCACCTAGATGCATGGGAACCTCATGGATCTAATCTTCTTGTGATCAAACAGCTATATCACCAGTTGTAACAGTGCATTTTTTACCAGCCCTTTGTTTTTTCTATTTTCTTCAAGGAAAAAAAACAAAAAAACAAAACAAAAACAGAATTTGAAATATACTCTAATGAAATGTCAACCAGTTAGCCTTTAGCCTTAGGTCATAAAGTCTGTTATAAATATTCTATGTGTTCAGGTCAAAGTCCAGGTGTCCAGTAACTGGCCAGAGTTTTGCACTATTCTGCCAAGCTCATGCTTCTTAAATATTTTTCTCTTGATATATTAGAATAGCTCTACCACAAACTATCAGAAATATATTTTATACATTTTTTTAACTTAAAATATATTTCCCCTGACATAAATATAGCAGTAGAAGGTTGTATTTCTTCCTAATTGTGTTTGGCAGAAGTAATATGTCCCCTAAAAAAGCTAGAATGATGTGTAACATGTAAATATCATTGACATTTTCTAAAGAAGCCTTTTTAACTAAATCACATATCAGGTTTAAAAAAAAAAGTAAAAACACTACATGTGCACCTTCTAAATTTACAGCTGTTTAATTGCATGCTGATCAGACAGTTGTACTCCTCTTCAATCCTGTGGAGGCAGTGTACATGGATTTCTAGAAGAGAACAATTTCCAATGTTCAGCTCAAAAGAACTTTATCTCAGAAATAGAAAATTTCAAAAATAAATCCAGACGGATGATAATTTTCTAGATATTTGACATTACTATGATATTACTTTCCACAAATATGTCCTCAGGATACAGCTTCAACTTTAAAGACTCCCATTGTAGGCCAGTAGTCCATCCATCCATTTTCTAAACCCGTTGTTCCATTTCTGGGTCACGGGGGTCTGCTGGAGCCTATCCCAGCCCGTC
>JAOWBL010003476.1:0-12264 GCA_028564865.1 Zenarchopterus dispar | reverse complement strand
GCTCCAGACTGCTCAGGGACTGTGCAGACCAGCTCTGTCAGGTGGTGCTGCATATCTTCAACATGAGCCTCAGTCTGAGGAGGGTTCCTGAACTGATTCTAATTAACGGTCATTAACAAGTTATCATCAAGGTCTGAACAAGTCTGTCAATGACACAGTCATTTGTGTCATAGTGTGAAGAAGCAGGGAAACATCTAAAACACAGAAGACAGTGGTTCTTTAGGACCAGGGTTGCCTATCCCTGGTCTAAACTATTTCCACAGAGAAACCCATATTGAAGCTGTGGTGAGTGTGCTTGGTGGCTGCATTTACCTGTGTCTTTCTCTTTAACTGCTCCTCCCTCTCAGCTGCCTTCACCTTTTCCAGATCTTTGTTCTTCTTCAGGAGGCTGCTCCCACCGGTGGCACTCTTCTTCCCCAAGATTTTGGCCATGGCCTCGGCCCACCCTCCTCCAGTCTCACCATCAACTCCTCCACCATTCCCTCCATCACTGCTGTCTTCTTGTGCATTTTCACTGTTTCCTTGAGAATCTGTCCAGTCACATTCATCCTCCTGATGAGCATCGCCATCATCTCCTGAGTCACAAAGGTTTGAGTAAATTCAGCAGATCTGACCACCAACATAGATGAGCTGCTTAAGCAGTGCTGAATCAGCAACTTCCCATCTATATGTTTCCATGGTAACTGAAAGTGGGTATTTATTTTGGAATGAAAGTGACCTCATAAATGTTTGTAGAATAGTTTGGAATGAAGAGAAAACCAGAGTTTCAGGGTAAAGCAGTTTTACTTCTATAAAAGTAGATAATGATGGGATAAAAGCCATCCCTCTTTTAATTTTACATCATAAGTTCCAGACAACAACATGTTGCAGAGCTGCACTGTTTTTTAAAGGAGGCTGTAATTTCTTAATTGTTGCTGCGACAACATATTTGGCCACAGGGGAGTGTTCATTACTAAATAAAAAGCCCCCTGGATTTTTGTTTCCATGATGATGGAATTTTCACAAACCAGAACTGTGAACAGAAACTATGATTAACATAAAACACAACAATATCCCAAAAATATATACTGAAAATGTTTCTATCCCCACATAAAGTCTGTTTTCTTGACAATGAAAAAGGAGAAAAATGCACAAATCTGCAACAGAAAACCCCTTCTTCACACCTACAGGTTACATGACATACCAGAGTCCCATGGTCTTTTCTGTATGATGCTTTATGTAACGGGACAACTGAAACTCAGAGCTTCAACAGGGGTCCGGGTCACTACAGTCCTGTCACAACACCTCAACCCAAGTGAGCCAAAGCCTGCACTTCCAGGACCACAGCTGAAGACCTCCAGGTCTTTTGCAACACCACATTAGATGATGAAGTACAGACGCTCATTAGTTCTTGTTATTAGATGATGGCTGACGTGTAAGTAATGTTTGTGAATCCGTCACTGTGGAAAGTTTATCTTAAACCCGCTTACTCTCCCATCGGGTACAGCTTCTTTCCCTTAATGAATGAAATAAAAGCTGCCTTTTGTATTATTCAAGTTATCTTTGTTTACTAATAAAATGTGTTTGATGATGTGAAACATGTACAAGTGACAAAAAAAAAAAAGTGGCAAAAACAGCTTCCGAGATCGGGCGTATTCAGGGTGGTATGGCTGTAAGCAGCTAACCCAGTTAACCCAGCTAACTGCTAAGTTATCGATCATTAATGCCAACACTTGAGTTGAACTTCAGAGAACTGTTTCTTGGTTTAAAAAAACCAAAACAACAAAAATGCTGGAATTTAAATGAAGTACATTTTACCATTAAATATTACTTAACCATCCTAATTTGAGGCAGTTTTACTTTTGTTTACTTTCTATTTGTATTGTGTTACTCTCACAGAGAAATGTACTTAAGCTGTGATTGTCCCCCTCTGTCTTCTGATGGACATCAAAAAGAAGACAAGTGGACAACCTGACATCAGTAGCAGACCGATGGATGCTTGGAATCCTGCCAATCACCCACAATCTCCTCAATCCACAGCAACACAGACGGAGGAAGAGCATATTATGACTATTCATTATATGTCTTTTTATCCAACTGCACTCCAGTTGATAGGTCAAAGATCATCATCTGCCAAGACTACATCTGAATATAGTCTAAAGCTGATCAGATGACAAAACTGGTGAGATCGTTTATTGACTCACACCAAGAGAGTCTTCCTACTTTCACCAGTGCTGTAGTTCCACAAAGTCTCACAGAAAGACAATAAATTTGATATCTGTAACGTTTACTTGATAAAAATGCTGGCATGCTGATATTATTTTAAGGAAAATATTTGTGTGGTGTTCAGAATCTAATTTTAAATGGTTTTAAATTGTGACAACTACCAATAACATGTAGGAAAACTTGCATTTTTATAACAATACCTTTTCAGCTTTCTTGTGTTAAAATGATAAATGTAATAAGGCAGTTTTTCGTTACTTTTGTTGACAAACTTGAACATAAGCTGGTAAAAAAAAAAAAAAAAAATCACTTATTCTGCAGTTAACTTCAATTTTAATTGGTAATAGTTCTGTAGTCGGCTTCACGAATGTTCATCTGAGCATATTTATATCTGAAGTTGGGAATCCCCCTGGTGGGTTAATAAAACCTCTCTCTCTTCATTTACAGGCAGCGCATGCTGATGACGCAACCATCCATCGGTCGGCACCAGGTCGTAAACCGATCTGCACGTCTAAACACTTCACTCCTGGTGGTGTTACCAACGAATAAGTAAATCCAGGTTGTAAAGTTAGAGATGTAAAGACCTGACTCGACTGCAGACGTCATTCAGAGAAGAGGAGCCACAACGGGTTCATATTTGAGAACGGTCAGACTGTAATCTGATTACTTCTGACAATCAACTACTCAGCGAAGATTCACCGCGTTCACAAACTGCAGCAACCTGCTGAAAAGAAACCTCACCTGGAAATAAAAATCTTCTGGAAAGAAACCTCACCTGTTTGCTCTTTCACGCGTCTCTCCCCCACAGCCATCGTGTGCGTCTGTGAAACTGTTCCGTATGGTACAACTACTCACAGAAGAGTGGTTCCGCTTCTTTGCGGCTAGTGACAGGTGCTGCTCCATGCTGCCATCTGCTGGACCAGGCAAACAAAGCAAACGGAGCAGAGCGTGGAGAGCTACGTCGTGGGACTTGTTGAGCTTGTCCGTCAGTGGTCTTCAACGCTGGTCCTCGAGGGCCGCAGTCCTACGTGTTTTAGATGTTTCCCTGCGTCATCACACCTTGTTATAAATGACTGCCATCAACAGGCTCATTAATTAGAATCAGGTGTGGTGGTACAAGGAGATGCCTAAAACCTGCAGGAGAGTGGGCTCCCAGGACCAGGGTTGAAGACCACTGATCTGGACGAGTCCTGCACCACAGCTGCCTGCTGACAGAGGCCAGCAGGAGTCAGATCGTCTCTACTTTTGGAACATGCAGTAATACTGCAGTATGTTCTTCCTTTGCAGTCATATTAACATCGCCATAAATGTTTACAACATTACAAAACAGTGGCTATTATAAAACGCAAGTTTATGATATTTTTAGGTTGTGAAGAATCTATCAGAGGAAGGTTAAGGCTCTGCAAGCTCAGCTCTTTTTCACTAACACTGGAAATGAGTATTCCCAGATATAAATATTCATGCTGACGTGAAGAATCTGTGGAAAAGATCACAACAACGTGCCGTGGAGTGGTGGAGAGGTTTCATATGGCCAGCCAACCTGTCCCTAAAATCCTTGATGTGGACAATGGGTGTTGTCGTGTTCAGGGTCTAACAAGCTGTGGAGACTTTGTTCCAGTCTTGGGGGGACAGTGGGATGGGTGTGAACGGGACATATTTCACTGGATTTATCATTTTGATGTGGCTACATTCAAGTCTGCACTAGGTGGGGGAGTGCTGATCTACAACCATGGAGATATGGAGCTGCTAATCAAAGATGTCCAGGTTTTGGATTCAGCAAAAATGAAGTCTGTGACAAATGAGGAGGTATTTATCTGCACTTATTTATCAGCAGAGAGCAGAGGAAACGTCATATCCAGAGGATCAGGCTGGGGGCACAAGAAACGTTCAGGCTCATCCAGCAAGGAGCTTCAAGGTCCAGCTAGGTCGGGGGAAAGTGGCATAAGTTTCTTCAAGATACCTGGGATAAAAAATCAAACACGGCAACAATAATAATATGAAAGAAGTAGCAAATAAAGTCTACCTGTGTGTGGATTCTAATGTTGTGTGTTTATGTTTGTTTACAGTGGCCATTAATGAAGTGTGGCCTTCACAGCAAAGACACCTGGAGTGCCTCCAGGATCCACCAGATGTCAACATGTACAAGGTGGCACATGCACGAGCAGCAGTAATCTGGATGTACCGTGTTACAAATGTCTGCGTGGAAATAAGAGTTTAAGATTTTACAAATCTCTGCTCTTTGTGATCCCAAGTACACAAGTGTATTTCTACATTGTCATTAGTCTAATTTGTTTAGTTTTGATGTTCAGGTCCTCATGCAGCGTGACTGTGTCAGGTTAACCTCCTAATTTTCACTCCACAGTGGGATTTGGACCACAACTCTGATGCAGTGTTTGGAGGGAACGGACAATGGCACAGAATCTGCTCTCCACCAATTATTTATCACCTAAACACCTGATGTCAGCAGCTTACCTGCGAACATCATCTGGACTACTTCAACAAAAAGGACAACCTTGTTGATGCTGCTGCGATTCAAAAAGTAAAGATGTGGAATTTTTATACGTATGCATCTGTGCCTGTGTGTATGGCATCTTTAGACCTTTTCAGGACAACAGAGTATGTGATCAGATTTGTTTTGGGAAGACTTGATGACTCAGTGAACACTCAAAGTGGGTGTTATTCCAACCCTGGAGACACCTGAACTCCTAGCAGTTACCTGTTTGGTGGTATTTTAATTTGTTAGTGTAAATATTGTACAGAGTCAAATGTTTGCTGTGGGTCAGTGAATTGTGTAACTTTGATCAGCAGGCAGCTGAAAGAGTCCAGTTGTTCCTGAGTCATAGAAGAAACATTGTCTGCTTTCACCCATCTGCACAAACAAATTGTTTCCAGCTGTGGTACTGGGTTTAGTTCCTGGAAACTTCAACAGCCTCTCAGGTTCGTTCAATGCAACTTGGGAGATTTATTTTCTTCACCATGTCAATGTTGTTATGACCAGCTACAAAGACTTAATGTTGTAAAGTATTCACAAACTGTTTGATGGTGGGAACTTATAGCAGTACGTGAGATGAAACATCTACTGGGAGTTCCTGCTGCTGAAGGAAACATCTACAAGCTGAATAATCATGGAGGCATTTGGTATTGTAAACGTTTTTTGGCTCAATTTTTCTAAAAAATAATGACACAGGGAACAAAGTAATATGTAGTTATACATCCATTATGATCAAATTATTTTTATTTAAGTTTTTTACAAAACAAGATTAAAAGAGAAGGCACTTTTACTTTTTCTGACTCTCAGAAACCAGCTTGAGTATTTATGAAATGATTTAACTCTAGATATATTAAAAATAAGATGGCAGCAATAAAAACATGCTGCCAAAGATTGTAATTTACAATTTTATAAATCTATTTCTTTTTTTGTGGTTACATAGGCCAGAGCAGTACACACAATTAGTGAATATACTATTTACATATAAAAAATGTTTTATGGGATTGATCTTTATCTGTGGTTCCCCAAGTATTGGGTTTATCTGAAGTTTAAACATAAATACATGAGCTACCATCAGACCTCTGGAAGAAATGCAGGAAATTGTGGCGTAAACTCTACAGATGGTAGCTCATAGATTTGGTCCAATGAAGTTTACCTTCTTCTCAAGCGTCCATCTGGTGTTTACTCGGATTTCTTACAGCTGCTCTCTCCTGGCAGCTTTGTCTTTACTCCATGTTTCAATGTAAAAAAAAAAAACACCTGTTACACACTTAAATTCACCAACTCTGCCAGTCAGCTGTGACGCATCTCAGAGTGGGTGATTATACATCAGGAATGACAGATACACCTTTTGCTGAATGTGTGCCTTTGTGTGCATTTTGGCTCTAAGCATCGTCCAGCTGTGTCAGTTTTAGAGACATAAATGAAAAAGAATGACTTTCCTTCAGTTTTGGTCTAACAGGTCTGTTATCACTGCAACTGAAGTGACATCTAAGCCACCAACGAAACAGGATTGACAAATAAATATGAGTTTAATGTGACTAGTTTAGGTAAGACAGGACGTCTGCAGCTGAACCTTTACAGACAGATTCCTGCGGTCCTTCAGTCAGAGGGAGAGTAAAATAAATGTAAACAGACGTGAATGCTGACATCGCTGCCCCACAGACAAAGCTGGACACCCGGGAGACGGCAGGGAGGCTGGACACCCAGGCCATAAGAGTCTATGGTTTCTTTTTTTGTAGGATCATGTGGTCAGATGAGGATCTCCACTACGTCCGTGTCTACGTCCTGCTGGGAAGGTGGTGCCGGGTGGGGAGCTGGGTGCTGTGGGTGGGACTGGATGGGGAACCGTCGCTCAAGGGTGCTGCTGTGGAAGACTGGAACATCTGCAGAAACAAGTAGAAAACTTGTTGACCATTAAATCAAAAGCAGAGATGATGGAGCTTCCATGGACTTCAAATCTGCTCAGTTTTTTAAAAATCTAAGCTAGTATTTTAGTTAATACGTTCTTCAACACTGTCAGAATGTTTACCTAATAATAGATTCAAGTTTCATTGCTGTGTTAGTCTGACTGACACCATCGTTTTCAAGTGTATGGAGACTCAGTCTAAAATCAAACAGGAACTTCGCTCAGTTGGACCAACACACCAAGTTGAAGTCAAGACAATCCTGCTTGTAATCATTCTGGACTGATACTGGCCAACGCACCCTGAGCATCCACCACAAGTCCCACCCACACCGTGAGCCTGAGCTTTGACTTGTAACAGTTGATGCGAAGGAAAAAAACCCAAAAAACCTTGAGCTCTCAGTCTCTCCTCTTCACTGTGTTTCCAGTCTGTTGATGCCAGGTAAACATTTATCAGCAGTGCAGCGGGTCAGCGGGTCAGCAGTAAATTAAACAGCGGTCTGAAGTTCTAGTGCAGAGGTGGGCAATCCTGGCCATCGAGGGCCAATGTCCAGCATGTTTTAGATGTTCCCTGCATTAACACACTTCATTCTTATTAATGATCATCATCAACTTGTCATCAATGTCTGTACAACGCTGTTAATGACACATGGCCATTTGTCCCAGGGTGTGTTGGAGCAGGGAAACATTTAACACATGCAGGACCACTGCTTTACAACATCTGTGAGCAGCAGTGAAATGGCCTTGGAGAGCAAGACCAAAGTGGACTCTTATCCATCAGTTCTTTTTGTCAACATGGTCAAGATCAGTTACCCAAAACCTTTGAGAAAAGTTCAGCAGTTTCAAGGTATTTCTAGCAAATAATAACCAAGTACAAACTTCTGACTCTGAGAAAAGTGGTTAACTGACCTAAAAGAGGAAAGATTTCTTGCAGACAACAACAAACACTAGCTTGCTGCTTTTAAATCTTTCCTCTTCTCTTTGCACTTAGATGTTGTTTTATCCTCCTCCCTCCATGTATGTGATGGACGGCGTACATTAACCTGTGAAGCGGTCGGGGATGTAAACGGGGCTGGGGCTGGACAGCCGGGCCGGCAGTGTCATGCTCTGGATGGCTGGGGTGGTGGGCTTGCCGCCATCCTGACTCTGGCCTTTGTCAGTCTGCGTGCAGCTGTCTCTGCTGCCTGTCTTTGAGTGTCCCGCTGTTAATGAGATGGAGGACAGAACTGGGGAGGGAGAAGACGAGATGGACTCTGTCTTCAGAGACTCCGTACGACACTCTGGACCCAGCAGAACCCCTGGAGAACCAAACAAACAATTTCTAATCAAAAACAAAGCAGGTCAGCTGGGACAAGCTGTAGATACTGCAGATCGGTTTCTAGAGACGTCTTCTCTAAACAAGCTCCTTGATGCGGTGGTGATGGCACTAAAAACCTGGTTAACAATTGCAGTCTACCCAAGAGTGATGCAGGAAAACATGTGAACAGTTACTTCTAGATTAGATTACTGAAGTCCCTGAAGCCTTATGATGCCAAGGCTGCAGCTAGAGTGCTGCTGAGGAATCATCTCATTGTTGTACATCATCCCATCAGAGCTCTGGGGCCTCATGTCCAAAAAGTGCTGTGCATAAAAACTTGTGTACACCATTTTCCATCTAAACGTCAGGATATTCAAAAATCTACTTTGCACAGATTTGTGCAAACAACAAACTCAGCCAGCTGACACTTCACGGTAGAATAAAGTAGTAAAACTAACTTTTATACACCAAAATATGTTCCTCCGCACGTTTTCGATGTTTCCCTGCTTCAGCACTCTCTGATACAAACGGCTGTGACATTAACAGAGTTGTGCAGACCTTCATGACAAGCTTATGACGACGCTTAATTAGAATCAGGTGTGGAAGCAGGGAAACATCGAAAACATGCAGGACTGTGGCCCCCGAGGACTGACCTTGGACACCTCGGCCTTAAGTAAAGAGGGATTTGAAAAAAAACAAACTTCACTTTTGAACACTTGTAGTTTACACCCAAACAACAAAAGAAAAACACATGTAACCTAATTTTCCCACAAATATTATGTCTTACAGTAATTACCACAACCTAAATCCAAAGTAAATTGATACGTTTTCTCTGTTGATATCACGTGAAGATGTTAACACACATCACTGAGTGATTGATGTGTGTGATTGTGAGGAACACAGACGTCCAACACATAAAATGAGATGAACTCTCATTCTTTCTGAGAAGAAAATGCAGCATCGGATGAGAACAAGTCACATGAGATTAACTCTAAATTGACAAAGTTAGACAATTACATATGGTTTCTGTAGAATGACTGCGTCCAATTACACAACAATGGCAGCTTTGGTCCAACTAGAAGACATTGAAGAGTTTGGAAGGAGATCATCAGCTGATTTAGAGGACAAGAGGATCCTTCTGGATCTCTGCTGAATTGGACTGAACAGCAATGCTCCAGTTCCCATAGCAACACAAACCTTTCAGTGGGAGATGCTGACAGGTCAGACATCCGTCATCCCTGAGCAGTAACATGCCGGCTGGATGGGACAAGTAATAATGAAACCCAGATTCTTAAAATATCCCCTAACTGTGTCTGGACAGATAGACATTAAAACACAATTTGCAGTGAGGAACCGGTTCCTTAATGTAGTCTTTGATATACATCTAACATGTTACTGAAAGTTTGTTTGGTACAAACTGATGAGACGAAGCAATATCGATAAAATGTTTTTATCTCATGTATACTTTCCCAGTCTCATATTTAGTTCCTCCTGGTTGCTGCAGGGTTCCAGAAAGTGTTTCCCTGACGATGGAGGCTGGTGTCTCTGTAACACTCACGTTAATTTGAATCAGGTGTGTTAGAGCTGGGAAGCATCCGAGCCATGCAGAACTGTGGACATCTATGACTGGAAGTGAAGACCCCTGCTTTAAGGCGTAATATCTGTGGAAAAGTTAAATTACACATGGTTTTCTTTGACATGGAGGTCATGGAGATTGGTTCACTTCTTGGAGCAAGCCTCCAGGGCTCATTTTTTTTGTTCAGGTTCAAGCCGCAAGAGCTCAAAGACTTGAAGATTTTTTTTTTTTTTTCAAATCTATCCTGACTTAAGGAGATCTAGAGGAACATATTTTACTTTCTGGATTAGTCATCCTGAGATGCATTTTTGTTGTCAACTGAATTGTTAAAAGTCTCAATAACAGTATTTCATCTGATGTTCATGAGATGTGAGGCTTCATGTGTTCATATTTGAAGAGAAATCCAACATTTTTTGTGCATAAAAAACCCAAGGTGCTAACCAGATCTCTATTAGTATTTGATCACACATTGATCCATGTGATCTGTTCATCTGTGCCTTTTCACTCAGCAGGTAGTTGGTCATGCCCAGTTGAACCATTATGAGAAAATGACCTGCTGTTGTAAGACAATGTCCCCCTGGGAGGACTGTGGAGTTTCAGTTAGCTCATCACGGGTGAATGTGAGCAAAGTCTTGAGAACCTGGGCCAGTTCTGAATGACTTCATGTGCCTGAAATAACCGAGCAACATCTAAGTTCAAAATATCCCATTTGAACAAAGATAGTCTCTTGTGGTAAAACCCACATTCTTACCCAGACTGCCCTTCCAGCTCGTGTCCTTGCGTTCTTCTGTGATTGGTGAACTACTGAGTCCGAGGCTGTGTGACAGCAGACTGGAGCCACCAGAACCGGTGTTGGAGATAGACATCAGGGACTTGGAGGGTCTCATGGCAGATGGTGCATCTGACTTGGTGGGCTCTTTCCTGGAACGCTGGTGGAGCACCTTGATCATGGCGTCCTTCTCAATGATCTGAGCATGGAGATTCTTGATCCTAAACGGAGAAGGGGGACAGAGTCAAAGACCGAGAGCACCATTGATGTGGTCACAGGTGGTCTGCATTAATCAAGTCTCTCAGTTCCACTTCCTGTTCACAGATGCTTTGACAGCTTAGCCAAGAAAGATTAGAGACAGACCTGCAACTAGCAGTTCAAAGAATCCAACTTCCTGCATCATCACAAGGACACACACCATTGTCCCATCCAAAAGTTAGTATATTTTAATCCATCCTTTGTGTCAGAATGACTGTCTGATCGTAGCACGAGTTGTTAGTAGTATGAAAAACACAATGACACAGCATCAAGAGGGAAAGACATCAGCAATGATCTCAGACAAGCAATAGTTATAAAACTATTTCTAACGTATTTGGAGTTCCACATTCTGCAGTGAGAAAGATTATTCTTAAATGGAAAACATTTCAAGACAAATGTTGGTCTTCCCAGAGTAGAAATCCCAGCAGAATTACCTCAAGATCAGATTGTGAAAAAAAATCCAAGAGCTTCATCTCAGAACCTCCAGGTCTCAGTGAACGTGTTAAATGTTAAAGTCCATGACAGCAGAATAAGAAGACTGAACCAGGATGGCTTGTTTAAAGAGTTTCCAGGAGAAAACCTCTTCTATCTAAAAAAAAAAAATTTAAAAAATGGACGCACGACTGAGATTCATAAAACTGCATCTGAACAAACCAGCAGACTTCTGGAACAATGTTCGACAGACACGAGACCAAAGTGGAGATGTTTGGTCCTCATGTCCAGAACCAGTTTGGAGAAAGCCAGCATAAACACCTTGGACCCACTGTCAGCGGTGTCAACCAGGAAAAACTCTGTTTTTTTTTTTTTTCTGGTCAGGTTCTAGTTCTTAGCTTTTTTTAAAAAAAATAAACATAAAAAAAGTGAGAGGGAAAAATCACCTCAAAAGAGAAAATAACATCTGATGTCAAGACCCACTTAAAAATCCAAAGCCTAAAAGTTGAAAATAAAAAACTGTTTTACAGAAAATTAAGAGTAGTAACTAGTGTAACTAGTGATGGGTTTAAAGCAGAGGACAAATTTCCCCACTGCAGGATTAATAAGGGTTTCTTAAAAAAAAAAAAGATAAAATTATTATTGTTCTCTCTGCCTTTGAGCTGCTTTGTATTTCCATGATCAGCTGATGAAGATGCCGTCTGTAAGCATTTGGTTCTTTACCGGCTCTCCATGTCCAGACACCTCCGGTTAGCCATGAGGATCTCCTCTTCCTCCTTCTGGATTCGAGCCTCCACAGAGGTGTCGTAGCTGCTGCTGGGGGAGTGGCTGATCCCCGCAGCTGAAGTATCCCTACAGAAACAGAGAAAAGCCGGAGTCAAAGTCTGACTACTATTTTGTGCTTCTTGGCTCAGCAATTTCTTCAGGAACACTAGGAAGACTAAAATACAGATGTGTGCAGGCAACCCTTTGGCATGTTTATGGTGTTAAAACCTTTCCAACAGGTCAAAGTTGATGTTCAAGAGGTCTACCAAGTCAGAAGTGACTAAATTTTGAAGATTAATGCATTTATACAGTACTTCTATAATCCTGTTGACCGCTCAAAACCCTTTACAGCCACAAGTGACAACTCAAACACCTTCATCCAGGTCTTCTCCAAGTGCCAATATTCCTACTACTAGGTTTATTCCAGTGATCTCTATTACTGGATTGGACAGATCATGTTGGCTAGCGTTGAAGGTGACGTGCCCATAGCGACACCATTTTGAAGAGTGCTAGTTCACATGTAAACAAACAGCTGTCAATAGGCCTCAGATAAGCATGTATTTTACCTCAT
>JAOWBL010003475.1:0-12266 GCA_028564865.1 Zenarchopterus dispar | reverse complement strand
GGACCCGGGGAACATAGGACCCGGGGAACATAGGACCCGGGGAACATAGGACCCGGGGAACATAGGGCTGACCCCCACTGTCCTCACTTATCAGATCTAGGTGAATTCAATCTCAAAGAAATATGCATTTGCTTGTCCATTTGTGAATAGTTAAATCTGATTTCCTGTGGAACATTTTTGTCAAACTAACCCAGTGGGGACACTGTGAAAAATTTCATTTCGTGTTCGTTTTCTTGAATTCCTTGCTTGGCAGACTCACACCCCCCCTATTATAAATTTCCTGTATGCATTTATTTATTTTGGCTGGAAATAATTGCTTCTCATTGTCAAACCGTCTCTCCTCTCTTAGACTGGGGATCCATGTGACAGTCTATTTTCCCATTGGCTCGCACGTGGCCATGATAAATTAGCTTAATGCCGTGCAAATATTAATCACATTGTCAGTGCAGCTGAGCAGGGAAGCAGTTTAGTACCGCAGCAGCCATGCAGCCTCATTTATCAAACCCCGGAGCTCTCCTCCTGTGCTAACTTTCCTGTTTGCTGTCTGGAAAACACAAGCTGTTCCCACCCAGTTTTCCGTTGCCAGAAGTGCCTTCAGCCATTTGTTGAGTGGCAGAGTTTGCTCAGGTGTAATCATGTCGCTTCAGATACTCACTATCAAATACAGACACTGAGATTTTGTGGTTTACAAAGTCTGCACGAGAGAAAATATCTGAGAGTTAGTTTATTGTTTATTAATTTGAAGTGAATGGTACCTAAAAGCCAATTTCTTTAGAGATTCTGGAGATCAAATGTGTGTTATCTTTTTTACATTAGGTGAATGTACCATCTCACAGAATTTAGAGAAATTAAGACTTTATTTTGTTTATTGTGCTAGACATGGGTTTTACAATTATGGAGTATTTCCTTTGACATGGGTTTATTCTTCTGGGTCAGTGGTAGCCAACTTAAGGATACCCAGAAGGCTTCACTTTCAAAAGAAGCAGAAATCTCTGTATGTTAAGATCAATAGCAGCTCACGATGATGTTTGAATATGAACATCAGTGGCTGAATGTTGCACAGGCATTTAAAAGTGGGCGCTAAAAAATACCCTGGACCTCCAGCTAAAAACCTGAGCGAGCTGCAGAAATTCCCACAAAAATAGTTTCATCTCCACATGTGGGCGTATTCTGGGAGGCAGGAACATCATGCCTCAGCGTGAGGCAGTTGCTCACTCAAGGGACATATACACTTCAAGATAAAAAATCATAAAACACATTTAAAGGGCTGTCTTGTCTTATTATTCTCTTCAGCAGCCTTTGCTAAAAACATACAGTGTACAATATAAGATGCAAAAGCAGCTGGAAACCCCTCTGTACAATACCACTCCACATCTGAGAATCTCCCGTTACTGCACACACGACAGAAATCATTTAGGCCATTTTTGATCACACAGTGCATGAAACAATATGCAATCGCAGCGCACCAAGCTACGTGGAAAAAGCTCAAATTTAAGCTGAAAGACCACCTAAGCTGTCGGGACACACTTTTAACTGTAAGCAACTACGTAAATACACAAAAGGATGAGGATGTGGCGTCTCACAAGAAAGAAAAAAAAAAAACAGCTCTGGCGACCGACAGCTGCATTCCACAAACCAAAGGCTGCTATCAGCTGATAAGTACGACTTCACAGATTGCAGAGCTGTAAGAAACACGACTCTGCAATAAAAATGTACTGAGCCAGCAGTTGAAGAAAACAAACAAACAAACAAAGAAAAACTCCTCTTTCTACAGCCCAGCTCTGAATTCTGTTACTTTTAATGTTTCCCTATCATAAATCATTTTGCAGCGAAAACACCATTTTATTAATGTATTTCCAAGGATCTGTGACAAATTGAGTTAGTCAGGAGAATACAAAATCATCTTCAGCAAACAAAACTTCTTCACTTTGTCTTGATTGGATAAAGCAATGTGGATTTGTGAACTTTCCATGGATCCTGTTGGCTGTGAAGATTCCAAAGATTTGTCAATCTCTTGCTGACTATTTCTTACATAAACACCCACAGTTCAACCACTGACCACATTTATAACAAAAACTATATAATTTAGTACAGAAAAACCTCAATGGCATAGATGTGTCAAACTGGCTGACTGGGAAAGTCTGACTTAACATTAATCTTCAAAAATGTCCCTAAAAACTCTGTAGGATAATCAGTCTTGGTACATTAAATGGTGAAATGTTGTGGAATGGATTTCTCGACTTTTTGCATTTTCATTTACATGAATCAATAGCAATGCACTCTAAAAATGGATTTTTTATTTTAATTTTCCAGCTTCATTTACCATAGAATGGTAAGATGTGAACTTGATTATACACTTCCGCTGTAATGTGCTACCTTTATTTTAAGACTAATTGAAACACATCTGGTAGTTGCTGAGATACAGTCATTTTAAATTAGGTGTGTCATTTATGAGCAGGATATCCATAAATAGACCTTCGAAGTTTAACCGCCTTTTGCTGAGAACATTCAAGCTAAATGTTGTTTTTATCCCACCTTTTTCAAATTTAAAACACTTTTCTTGAGAAAACCTGGCAAGTCATCTTTAAGTTATTAAGCTGTGTGTATGAAAGAAGGTGGAAGGGGAACAAGTGTTTTTTTTTTCTTTTCTGAGTGCACCTCGGTGTCCGTGAACCAACGGTAATATATGAGAAATGTGTGAGGCCTCAAAGTTGAACTGCTCTGACTGCATTTGTTGCTTTACACAGAGGGGAAAGAATAGATCAAATAAAAAGAAGATGGGGAGATTTGTAAGAGAGAAAAAAGGCAATAAGACGAGGTAGTTTACTTCTGACCAAAACTTCACTTTTCTGTTGTGTGTCCTTGAGCGGCTCCCAGTTTTCCAGTGGTAATGATGTCCACGAGCAGCTGTGGCAAAGACCCACAACAAAACCATCCTTCCTACTGGAAGTTCAAAAGTTTAAAATTACATTTTGAAAACCGTCTTTGTGTATGAGGACATTTTAAGTGTCTAATTCATATTCCTTTTGTGTTATGCCTCAAAAAGAAAAAGAAAAAAAGTACAAAGAGATGCCAGAAAAGGCCCTTTCTTTCTATTTTCTCTTTTTTTCATATCTCCTTGTCCAATCTCTGCTCTGGCTCTGAGACGTGCATGTCTTTTTCTAATATATCTGTGTCAGGCTCTGTACGGGTTTTAATGGAACTGCTGATAAATAAGCCCGTTCTCACTCCTGAGGCATCAAATATGCCACCAATCTTTCACACTCCTGTTAGCTTTAGACTGAAACTAACTCAGAGCCCTTCAGTTTCAAAGTGCACACATTGTGCAGAGTTGTATTTTAATCCAACTATACTTTTTTTTCCTTCCTGAGTTATGGGTAAGTAACATATTCATGTCAGTCCCTCTTTGTCCGAACCAATCAGATCAAAATCTTGATCCACAGCCCTACCTAAAGGTGGATTAATGACAACAAAATTAGAAAAAAAGTCGAAATGATGTGGGTAAGAATTTGGACTGATTGCATAATTAATGTTTTGTTTGTGAGCACAGGGCTTTGGTGGGTCTTGACGTCACCCCATTCAGAGACGATGAACAGTGCTGCCACTGATGCGCCCAACACATACGTGTGAACCAGGTGTTGGGGGTCACCACAGTGGATCACCTGATGCCATCGTACCCTTTTCACCCCATCTCCTGTGTTTTCCTCTCTTACACCAACCGGCCCCTCTTTTACCAGAAATCTGCTCTTTGGTCTTTCACTATTTCTTTTCTTTTTCTTTCCTGGCAGCCCCATCGTCATTAAAACTTTAATCATTCCTTAATTATTAAAGCTACATTTATGACAATTATTAGAGCAACATTTATAATTCTTTCATTCTGCTTAAATTGAGTGAAACATCATCCTGGTCATACTGGTAACTTACTTGATATTTTAAATAGTTCCAGGTACCAAAGCTATGCAAATGACAAATGTCACACATAAACTGAACATACTTTTCAAACCTTTCAAACCCTCAAATTAACATTTTGGAAAGAAGTACAGAATATAATCTACAAACATTAGAAACCACAGTCTCTGTCCCACTATTCCAAGTTTAAGTCTTTGGAAAATATTCATCTCTAAATAAATCAGATAACCAGAATGACCCACAACCCTGTCTATAAAGTGTTTAATTAAAAACAAATTTGAAAAAAAATTGAAATGGGTAAATAAATGAAAGCGTTCATAAGAAAAAGAATAAAAATAATGACACATTTGTAAAACACTGCTGATTGCCTCAATAAATAATAATAGATAGATAGATAGATTATCTATCTATCTATCTATCTATCTATCTATCTATCTATCTATCTATCTATCTATCTATCTATCTATCTATCTATCTACTTTTGTTACGCTTTTTAAACTGCCTCATACCTGGACATGGCTTTTAAGTTTTTAATGTTATATAAACCCCTGTGATAAGAGGCTGTAATACAACATTAAATGTAGGATTTTGGAATTTTAACCACCCCTTCAATCTGTGTCCCCTGTCTCTTTTAAAAAACTGAACATGGCTTTGTAGAAGGTTGTTTGTTACTTTACACATTAATAGTGCTCTTTGAAAATGAACCAAATCAATGAATTTTGAAGTTCTTGATTTAAAAAGTAATGAGCTTTTGGGGTTTCTGTAACTACTGTTATGAATAATCGTTATAGCTCTTTTCTGCAATGTAATTAGTGGTGATGTTGGACGTTTATATGTATCGCTTCAAATCTCTGCACTGTATCTGGAATGTGGTAGGACTTATGAACATCTTATAACGTGGAGGGATGTAAGGTCCAGACTTTGTTTTACTCCTGAAAGTTTAGTGTGAACATATTGGTGATTTTTTTTTTTTTTGTTTGGTTGAGACAGCATGGAAAATTGCTGTAAAAAATGCAGTTACTCTTACATTTATTCAAATTCTATTTATTTTCTGACAGTATGAAGTGTATCTTCATTGATCTTAATTTAATTAGCTGAAATAGATCAATTTTTGTATAAAGTATCTCCACCATGAAAACATATGAAGACAATTTACTTCAAGTGAGAAAGTGTATGAAAAATTAAACTATGAAAAACTGAGTCTTTAAGACCCAAACGTGGGCAGGAGATCTCCATTTTGTTAATAATTACATGAGAAAATCATACAAATGTTTTAAAACAATGTTTCTTAAAGAAAGATTGGAAGAGATTTGCATATTTCTACAGCTACAGTGGATGATATCATTAAAAGATTCAAGGAATCTTACTGCAGCCAAGTTGTAGCAGGCTGTCCCCAGGCACAATTGACAATGTCTCCTGATTCCCGCTGGCCTCGCTTGTACATGCCGTCCCATTGTTGTATTATGCACCCATTTATTTTACTCGAAGTCCACACAGCCTCAAAGTATCAGCACAATAGGAGAACAGCACCGAAAATATTACACTCCTGCCTTCACTGCTTATTTGAGGTTTTCTGATCAGAAACAGCCTCTGAATTTCTGCTTGCTATGTTGTTAAGGGATCATCACAAGAAACCACTCCTCCACATATATGTACAACCATACAGCCAACCATGATGGAGATCAGTAATTGAGCCATGCTTCTGCACAGGAGGGATAACTTACACTGAACAAATGGACCAGACTTTTGGGGGTCAATCGTGCTTGGGCATGCTATGGATTTCCTCATGTAGATTTACCCTAAAATACATTTTGAAGATACTGTTCTCTTTTTCTCATTATTTCCAAGTCTGTCAAGCCGATATATATATATATTTTTTTGCAAGATTCTTGAGTCAGTGCATTAATTGTTAACTTAGCTGGGATTTTATATTGGGTCTATTTCTCTTATTGCTGTGTACTATTCTATTCAGGTTTTCGCCCCTATTAACTTTCAAAGTTTTTATAAATTACTGGAAATATACGTTACACCTTTGTTCTTTTCAATACAGCAGGAAGAAATTCAAAAGTTTAAGCGTAATGCTAAACAAATGCACTGTTCAGGCTACAGTCATTGACAAAATGCAACAATGCTTTCGGATATTGAACTACACACCGACTTTGTACGAAAGCAAGTTCAGTTTTAATCTTCAAAATAAATGCTAGGCCAAGAGTTCACCCCATACCCTCTTTTCTCCCCTGGGCCGCTCCTGGATTCTTCCTACTTTTGCTTCATTGTCAGAAATCACCGTTCTAGAAAGGGGATTTATTCAGTGGTACCACGGGGAGTGAATTAGCCATTAGTGGGCAGTGCAGTGACCTTCAGAGAGTCCATTCATTACCCTTTTCTTTCTTAGAAATGGAAGTGTGTCCCAAAATGAGTGATGCTTGCCAGTTCAAATTCTTCTTTATGATGGACATACAATTCGGGCCAAATAATGATCCACTGCAAGATATCGTAAACAGCACACTGTAGGGTGTACTGTTTACGATATCGGAGAAATGCTAGTACATGCTGTTTAAGAACAAGTTTTTACTCTTTAAAAACTCAGCAATGGCAGTTGCAATAAGAAGAAGAAAATCCTGCCCTTTTGACAACATCAAGTCATTACATAAAGGTTCTGTTTTTAAGTTTATCAACTTTATCACTGACGATAGCAAGACATTTTCAACTTTGGCAGACTTGATGTGAAAAAAATCAATATGCTGTTTATGGTGCAGTAATAGAAGAAAAGTAAAAAAGAAAAAAACAGTGTCTTTTTTAACCTGCCCAGTCTAGTGAAAGGTGTAATTCTGTACTGATTCCAGCTCTTAAATCTACCTCATTCCTGCAGTGGCGACATGGATGATCCATAAGCTGCAGCTTGAAAGATTTAGACAGATGATTTTGCCATGGATGGTAATGCTAATGTAAGTTAACATGACATGAAGTTTTGCCAAACAAATCTTGAAGAAACTATAAATGGCCATCTGTTTGGCCATTAAAATTCAAAAGCTGTAGAAACATAAAAATCTGGCAAATCCTCCTAATCATCAGTGATTCTTTTAATTATTTATATAAGTATTAGTATCTGTACTGTGGATTTTTCTTCTTTGAAATAGTATAAACCCCTGATATGTCATGTTTTAGTCCTCACTAACTCATTTTACTTGTTAATACACATGCAATTTTCATTTAAAATCTAAAACACATTCCAATGGCAATTTAATACCTGCAATAATGTCAAAGAGAAAACTATTCCAAAGAGGTGATGTTGTCAGGTGATTATACTGATGATTTGGTTCAAAGTCCATATCAATAAAAGGCAGCGACTTTAGGGAATAAACATTGGCAGAGGATTTAACTTTGTCAACAAATTACTGAGAAAATCATTAAAATGTTTCCAGACAAAGACTGCGAGGGTTTTGCATAACTTTCCTACACTGGATGATAAGATTAAGCAATTGAAGGACTCTGGAGCCCAGGCCTCAGGTGGACAGCCGTGATTTCCGATCCCTCTAATGAAATTTATCAAGATTATGGGATATGGGGATGAAGAAAGTACTACTGAACAGAATTTATTTTGAAAAGTACATTTACAAATTATACTTAGTACTTCAGTGTCAAGAAGGAAACCTCACCTTAACCTTGTCCAGAGGCAGTGTCTGCACTCTGGGGCTGAACTTATCTGACCATTACCTAGATGGTATTCAAGATCCTGGAAGAATTCTGTGTTCTCCAGACCAAAGATTTAAAGGACCATCCAAACTCTTACCAGCAGCAGGTCCCAAATCCAAGCTCTGGGGTGGTGTGGAGTGGACACAATCCCATGTTCATTTCCAGTTTTGTGAAAGTGATGCAGAAAAGTACATTAAGAATTTAAAAACATATTTTGCTCTCAATGTCCCATCTTTTCTGGATTTGAATAGATCTGCTTTGAATAGATCAACTCCTGCATGTCTGTATAACCTGACAGGAACCTGCAAAACTGTCTGACAGATATGTCTGGAATATTCCAGTTCTCTATGACTGAATTTGCCCCTAACACCTCAACATACAGAAAATGAATTAGGAAATGTTTTAACTATATACAGAAGAAGATAGTGTAAAGTTTTACAGGTTACAGAATGCTAATCCACCTTTAAGGTGGTCTTAGCTCTTAAAAGCATTAAAGCAACTGAGTAGTAAAAAGAAAAAAACTGATAAATCCTATCTCCCCCAAACTGTGCCCCAAGAAGATTACAGGTATTAAATCAAATTAGTTGGAAGATAAATGATTTAATCTTCATATATTTGCTTTGTTGGTATGTTTTGCTGTATTACCACTTGCAGAGCGGGGAATTGCTTACGCATATAGCCCAACTTGTGCTGATTAATCGCTGTTCTAAAAGCAGCATGGTAAATCTCGACAGGTTTCAGTTTGGTGCAGTTGGAAACATTGAGAAATACACGCAGTTAACAAACATGACAGGTTGAAGCTTCTTACTTGTGAATGTACTTTGTACATCTGCCTGCTAAGATTCATCTAATGTTTTGGAGATGGAAAGACAGATGACTAAGACTGGTCTACCTCCCACTTCACCTCACCCTTATGTTTCACCCTCGCTCTTCCCACCTCCTTCACTGATGTTCACAAGCAAATAGAATCAGGCACCTTTTAATTAGAAGATTTCTCACTGAATTTTAATATGTGACTAATTAGAGGAAGACAAAAAGAAGAGGAGATTGCCTAGCATTGCACCAGGGATGGATATGAAGATTTATTAAAAGGCACATTCCAATGGGCCTGAACATATTTGCAAAAATAAGACTTCCACAGCAGACTGATGTTTACTAGGATTAAGTCTTCTGTTATGATGAATGTGAAATAATATATAGAGACTTCGCTGGACCTGGCAGCTGAAAATGGTGGTTAAATATTTCCCTAATGACAGGTGGTGATGACATGGTAAAGGGAATAGAAAGGTGCGTTTGGCCTTTGATGCCTCTAGTAAATATGTTTGGATTTATACCCATCCCTGTTTCTGAAGCTTGGGAAGCCTAGAGCTCTGATGATGTTGATGAGTTTGTAGAAGGCTAATATAAATATATATGATTTCATCCAACCCAAAAAGCCCAAGCCTAACAAGCCCTTACCCTGACTAACCTCGCCTTCACCTCTGTCAACACCAGTTTTCATTAGAGAGTATTGGGACTGCATTCCACGTTATTCCAGCTGGCCCACTGTGTATTGTTGTTTTCGTTCCAGCCTCCATAATTAATTGGCCTTGATGAGCATAGAGATGGTTACTAATTGGTCGGTTAGGGATCTCTTTCACTTCAATTTTTAACACTGGGGTGACACAAAACAAGTTAAATGATTCAGCCAAAATACTGTGAGTAAATCTCTTATGTGGTGATGATTTGTCCTTGCTAATTGTAGATATTTATTAGTCCGGAAATGTTTAATTCATGTAGGGGAAACATGTTGTTGTTTCCTGTCTTTAGGCTGCGCGGAAAATGAAGTGTGAGTTTTATAATGAATTACAGCAACGCTAAAGACATGAATCAAAACCTGAATAAAAGAAAGGAAACAACTAATGCAGATGCCCCCAAATAAGTATTCTAAAAATTCCAATGAGGCAAGTGTGTAATCCAATGCCATCCAATCATGTGCATGCATGTATAAATAAAAACAGGAGGCAGCACCAAGATCACAAGATGTCAAAATCCAAAGGGACCTGGATTTATTTCTTTGTATAGCTGTTCCTGCCAACCACATTTACCCTGTGGATGATGTTTAACATATTCTAAAAGTCATTTTTGATTCTTCAAAATTTCATGAGATCCCATTTTCATTCCTTCCAAAAGATACCACATTCATATTGCACCAGAAGCACTGAATGGTTTTCAATGCATCAAGCTAGAAACTATTTAAATCCAACACAGCTCTTCAGAAAATGCAATACATTATCTGTTATAATGGCATTGATGAAGGCATTTATTAGTGAAATGTCAACAGACCCAGGTTTTTCTTATTTGTCTTTTATAAAAGTTCTTTGACCTTTCTACATATTTGTTACTAAATTTATTAACATACATGGACAATATAATACCTTAAACAGCACTCTTTAGGCACATTTACACTAGTGGGAGTTCCGGGTAGACTTTTATTTTAGGAGCTTCCAGGAATCTTTATGAGCCAGAAGCATTCCTGTAGTAGGACAGGTACTTAGATTGGCCAACAAGAACCTCCTGGAGAGGGGTCTTTGTTCAGGGGAGCCTATCCCAGCCAATTTCAGGGGTACACCCTGGATAGGTCACCAGTCCATTGCAGGGCCACATACATAGACGAAGAACCATGCACACATGCACATACTGATGGGGAATTTAGAGTTCTCACTCAACCTAATATACATGTTTTTTAACTGTGGGAATACCTAGAGGGAACCCACACAAGCATGAGAACATGCAAACTCCAGACAGAGAAACTCCTGCTGGAAGTCCAACCAGGAACCTTCTTGCTGTGAGGCAACAGTGCTAACCACTAAGTCACCAAAGGTTCCTGGTTTGAGTCCTGGCCCGGCAGGAGACTTTCTGTGTGGAGTTTGCATGTTCTCCCCGTGCTTGCGTTCCCTCCGGGTACTCTGGTTTCCTCCTCTGTGGGTTTTCTCCGGTTTCCTCCTACAGTCTAAAAACATGTATCTTACGTTGATTGAGAACTCTAAATTGCTTGTAGGTGTGAGTGTGAGTGTGCACGGTTGTTTGTCTATGTATGTAGCCCTATGATGGACTGTCAATCTGTCCAGGGTGTACCCCTGCCTCTCGCCTGAAATGGGCTAGGATTGGCTCCTGCAGACCCCCGTGACCCAGTAGATGGATTCAGCGAGTATAGAAAATGGATATTTGAGTTTTCCAAGACATGAACAATGAAATGATAAAACAACGAACAAAAAATTTCTGTCTGACTCATTCAAACAAAATAAAGTAATCTTCATGGTGTCTGGGGGTTTAGCTCAGGGGCCTGCTACGCCTGGAGCTCCAGCTCAAGGGACTGCTGGGTCTGGGAGTTCAGCTCGTGGAGGCTCCAGGTTCAGCATTTGCTCCAGGGGGCTCTGCCTTGGGATTGGTGTCTGTGGGCCCCAGCCTAGGAAAGTATGCAGAGGGCCCAGGAGAGTATGGAGGGGGCCCTGGCTCAGGCTTGGCTCCAGCCGTTTCTGCTTGTGCCTCTTCAGTGCCTGTCTGTGAAAGAAAAAGAAGAGGAAAGTTTTAGTATCTGTAAATATAAAACTTTTTAAACTGATTTTAAATTTTTAAAGTTTTTATCGACAAACCTAACTTATAATTTCATTGAAGAACTGAGGTTGATTCATCTCCCTCTCAGCTCTCACCCGCTCCTCTAGGGCATCATTCAGTCTCTGGATTTGCTCTCCCTCGGACCCGTAGATAATACATTTCAGCCATGTCTTAACTCCTCCTGGTTCTCCTACTTTCGCTCATGTTGTAGTTTTTTTTTATTGTGTTGAAAAATAAAAGCAATTAAAAGTTTGAATTCAACATACAAACATCTAAATTTCACCATTAACTTATGACATAGAGTGAACTTTAATCCTCTTAACACTGTCTCCAGTGTCACCACTCCAGGCAGTGTAGATGACTGCAAATGTTAAATACAGTCTTCTACCATCTTCCAGATTTCTATCTATCTATCTATCTATACAGGGAGCTGTGTCTTCATTGCTACAAATAAAAAAAAAACAACAACAAAACATTAGGGTGTCACTACTTTTGTTTTTCTAGATTTAGTCAAATAATGCTCCGGATTGAGATGACCCACTCATCCAATCATTTCCTGTATCTTTTTCACATGGTTCACCCCTCAGAAACACTGGTTTAGGAGACTAGCAGAAGGACCTTATGTTAATAATACCAGTGGAAGGAGTGTGTACACAATCCTGACTCATGTCCTGTCTCCAGTCGCCTCTACAGGAACTACTTGATGGATTTCACACACAAGCCCCCACTTCCTCTGATCAATCTGGAAAAAACTTTAACCCTTTATAGAACAATCAATAAAATACTTGACATTTCAAATATGTTTTTTAATTGATTTTATCACTCACACAAGTTTTACTATTTTATTAAATTTATTTTTTCTTCCTTAAAATAAAAAAAATCAGCTTCCATGTTGGGGAAGACTGTATTGCATCATGAAAGAGATTAGACACAGTTAATGAGCTTCCATACTTATACATAGTGATGTTAAATATGGCTCCTATAAGGAATTGGATTCTTTTTGGATTAGCTACTTATATATATATATATATATATATATATATATATATATATATATATATATA
>JAOWBL010003474.1:0-12267 GCA_028564865.1 Zenarchopterus dispar | reverse complement strand
GGATGGATGGATGGATGGATGGATGGATGGATGGATGGATGGATGGATGGATGGATGGATGGATGGATGGATGCCTACTAGGGTACAACAGCCATTTCTTAGATTGTATCAAAAATAAAAAGAGAGCATTTTATGAAAATGTCCCAAAAGGAAAGCTTATCACATATACCAGGGAATAATACACACACATATATATATGAATATAATGTACATACATGCAAGAGACTCAAAATATTCTGCATCAAAGTCTTGTTCTTCTGGTTTGTACGAACATGTTGGAAATATGGACAAAACTGTCGCTAAAATACAACCTCAAATGAGAAAAAGTTGGGATTATATGAAAAAAGCAAATAGAAAACTAAACACAGATTTTCTTTCTCTTACTTTGACATATATATATATCCCCCATTTTAAGCCGAAGACTGTGACAGTAAACTTTTTGCTATTTCTTTTTGCAACACTTAAAGGGGTTTTTGCATTGTGAATACCAAGTGAAGAAGTGTTCCAGGGGTTCTGTTCTTGTGCTAAACAAATCCTAAGGTATGAGAGAGTGCAGTGTTTTTGCATTTTTTCCTTTAAATGTCTACACATTTTCTGTTGGGTCCATGTCTGTACTGCAGCCAGGCCGGCCCACTACTGGTACCCTCTTCTTCCTCAGCTATGCCTGTGTAATATGTGTGGAATGTGACTTGGCATTGTATTGTTAAAAAAAAATACATGGGTGTCCTCGGAAAAGGCGTTCTTCTGAAGGCAGCACAAGTTGCTCTAAAATCTGTGTACTTTTCTCCTTTAGTGCTGCCATCACAGAAGTGTAAATGACTTTTGCCAGGGGCACTGAAACAGCCTCACGCTGTCACAGACTCTGGCTTTTAGACTTGTTGTTAATAAGAATCTGAATGGTCCCTTTTGGCTTTGGTCTGGAGTAACTGTTCCCTATTTGTTCCATAAAAGAGCTGTGGAATACTGAATTTCTGTGATCACAATAAACATTTCCACTCTGATGGTCCATCCCAGGTCCTTTCAAGCCCAGTGGCATCAGTGCTGTCTCCAGACAAAGTTAACATGGGCTTGCTATTTTTGCTGAGTAAAGATTTTAAGTGGCATATGGGAGTTGCCTTTTTAAAATGGAAAAAAAACTGATGTATACTTACATATGAAATTCAGTTTACAAGAAGAAAAAATGAAGTCCATTGGTTCCATAGTGTCTACAAACAAATAAAAGTTAAATTAAATTTGAGAATCACTGCGTTTGTTACTTTTTTTAGATTCATTTTTCCATATTGTAACTTTTTTCTGATTTGGTTTATATATCACTTGAAAAATTGTGTTTGGTGACACCCCATAGAAATTATACAATCACTCAAACATGAGGAAAAATGATGGAATCTCCTTGTAATTTGCATTTTTTAAAACAAATAAGGATGTCTAATTATGACAAGCTTTCAGTTTCAGTGGGTTACTTGCAGACCTCAATGACATGTTACATCCAGTTTTTGATAGGAAATATGGTCCAATAACCGTTGAAACAGCTGAAACAATAAACAAGGGTTAAGAAGTTCTCTCACAAAGATAACTCAACACCGAGTCTGGAAAATGGTGAGTTCTTCCCAAATGTAATAGAGAGTATGTGGTATGTGAACATTTGTACAATCTACAGATTGAAGAAAAAAAACAAGAACAAAAAAAACTCCAAAAACCAAGATGACTTGTGGAAATTGAAAAATCTCCACCATGAACTGACTGGTCTGCCTCTACTGTAGCCTACTATGCACATTACCTCTAAAACAACAGTAAAAACAACAGAGAAAAATAGCAAGCCACTGCACTCCATTATGTTATATGACTGACCACAAATTACATGATATACTATAAATTACAGTAGTAAGTATGTGCAGTTGTTAGTATGTAGATCAGTACCTTTACAGTGCAGTACTTAGTATTCTATTTCAAAAATGACCAAAATGCAAGTCATATCAAAAGCAGTTAAAACTAAAAGGGAAGAAATGGGAGACAGTGTTTATGATTTAACTGCAAGAAATCAGCTGAAGGAGAAGAAATGTGCATCCAGAAAACCAGAAGAAAACAAGAGTACAGCAGGCTAAAGAGAAGCATTCATGGACTGTGAATTATTGGATATAAATGATGTTCAGCGATGAATCACTGAACTGCGTTGGATAAAGAGATGATGCCAGAACTTTTGTTTGGTGCTGGTCCAATGAATCACATGAAGATGACTGTCTGAAGATATCACTCACATTTAAACACTAAAGGAAAGCTAAAAAGACCAGGGGAGACAACACTCACTAAAGCTACAGTAAATGCATCTGTAAAGGAAAATCAGTCAAAAGTGTATTTGGTGATAATTCCGTTTTTGTTTTGTTTTTTTCTGTGGTCCGAAAAAGTCCAGATCTCAATCTGACTGAAAATTTATGATTGAAATGAATAAATAATAAAAAGATTCATGATGGGGTTGAATGGCTGTCAGATAAAGCTGGAACCATAAATAGGAACCTTTTTACATTTGTGAAGTCCAAGCCTAAAAAACATTCAAGAAGTGGAACAAACTGTTAGTTTTGTTCTTTTTGATTTCATGTTTCCCTAGATTTTTTTAATTTGATTGATTGAACAATTACAACAATTTGTTAAGGTATGTTTTACAACTGTTACAAGCTGTTTAGCTGTTAAATAAAGCAGTTTGTGCCACAAATGCGATTTCTTTTTCAGCAAAATAAAACAGCTGAACGAACATCATCAGAAGTGGTAGATAGATTTACCACCCCTGATGATGTTCATTCATATACTTAACCAGGGTTTGTAACATAGCGGAGCCTTAAATCTCTTTTAATTGCTTTAGTTTTCAAACCACAATATGTTGAGACAGAATGCCAGTTCTGTGTCTGCTGAGCTGCTTAAACTGTCCAGGCACTTCTTACACATAAGCTTTATTCTGGCTTGAATTGTTTAATTGGATCCACATTGTGAGAATATGAGCTTAAAACCAGTTTAATCACTTGTTCAACATCGCTCTGTTAAGTCAATCCTGTTAGTCTTGTTGCTTGTGTTTTGAATGATTATTTCATTGTCATTAAATTGGATTAAAAAATGGACATATTTCCTCCAACTCCAAGACATGTTGGTTTTAAGAAAAAGTCCAGTGTGTTTGGGATTATCTTGAAAAAAAAAACCAACAACAACATTATTGGTTCAATACAAATTTGTTTTTATAAAAAGATTTCACAATAGATTTACAAGGTCAGTTATTTTTATCAAGCAACAGCTGATAAAAATGTTTAACTATGTCCAGTAAAGGTAATGTCATGAAGTCAGAAAAAGGTTTCTAGCGGCACACACACAGAGAAAGAAATACTAAGTACCCCATATTTGATAACCTCAACATTCACTTCTAGTTGCAATAACTCAACACAGTCATTTCCTGTGTGGCTTTATGGGTCTCTTACATCATTGTGGAGGGATTTGGGCCTGTTTTCCTTTGTAACATTGCTTCAGTTTATTGAGATTTTTGGACATTTGCTTGTGAACAGTTATCTTAAAGTTCCAACACATTTGTGGCAAAGTTGGAACTTTGCCATAACTTTGATTCTGTTTTTCAGTCATTCTAATGCAGATTTGCTGGTGTGCTTCACATCATTGTCTTGTTGCATGACCCTGTTTCATCCAAGCTTTAGATGTCAGACAGATGGCCTCACGTTTGCCTCTCTAATTACTCTGGTATACAGACAAGTTTTTGATTGACTCAGCATCTGTAAAGTGCCCAAGTCTTGTGGCAGCAAAACAACCGCAAATCATCCCTGCTCCATCACTGTGTTCGACAGTAGGTACGAGGTGTTTCTATTGAAATCTTATAGGTTTTTACCAAGCATGGTGTTGGCCCTTGAGGCCGGACAGCTCTGCTTTGGTGTCATCAGTCCACACGGCATTCTTCCAGGAGTCTCGTGGTTTGTTCGGTTGTAGAATTGTGAACTTTGTGCTTTCATTGTTATTTCAGACAGTATAGCATTCCACCTGGCAACCTCTTGAAACAAAAATGTACTCATCCAGTCTTCTAACCGTGCCTCTATGGACTTGCTCAGTTTCTCAGCCTGGTTGAAGACAAATTAGAGACAGTAAGGCCTGAATGGTCTGAGATGTGGCTCATGGGTTTTTCTGAAGTTCTCTGCATGGTCTGAATGTGAGCTAAATTAGCTAATGCATCCACTTTTAGGACGAACATCTCGAATGATTTTCTGCTTGGGAATAATCTTTCTCATCATAGACCTTTGACCTTCAAATTGTTTCATATCTGTTTCCGGATGAAAATGCCTCAGTGGTAAAATCTTTAAGAACATTACTGATTTCATTCCCTCTTTGCATTGTGTTAATAGAAACTTAAACTGATGATTAGGAGTAACTGCTGCGGCTTCCCCTTTTAAATACCATGCATGTGGTAAAGGGGGAACTTAGTATTGTTCATGTTGTTGTTATTATTATTATTATTATTATTATTATTATTAGTTTATTATTATTAGAGATTAGTGGCTTTGGGCCTAGAGCAAAGAAATGGAAGTTAATGCGATTAAGCTTTCTGACCAATTAAAGAGATTTTTGCATTCAAGGATCTGATTTGCATAGTTTAAAAGCTCAATAAAATATTCAATAAGAAAACACTGTAGCAATTAAAGTAGTTATGTAGTTATCTGTTAATTTGCAATCTAATTTAGTAATATCTTTTTTTATTTATCATTTAAGAAATAATGATGAAAATGTCTCATTACCATTTGCTTGACACCCGTAGTCCTTCACAGTATTTGTCTAATACTCAAATCCACCATGATCTGAGGATTTTTATTATGTTTTTACATTAAAAAAGGAATTAAATCATTGATTATGCAGGTGATGCAGAGGTCACAGGTATTCATATACCAAAGATATTTTTTTTAAGTGAAAGGGTTAAAGTGAGAGGGAATTTACTGAGGACAAGATCCCCGTGGCTCTGACCACCCATCAGAGGTCTTGCAGGAGATTAAAAGCAGTCAACGGCTGCAAATCTGCTTACTGAATATTATTAGGGGCAACAACAACAGAGCAAAATCTGACCACAATGGAGTTAAAATGTCAGTGAGTAGGAGTGTTTTCTTTTTATGCTTCTTGATTGCATCACAAGAACTAGACTTACGTGGGAGAGTTGTAAAATTGATCTCTGCTGAATTAAATTGTCTAGTGGGTTGGTTTGCTTTCAGCTCATTGTTTCTTACTGAAAATCAAGGTTGTTCATGCTGCTTGCTTGCTTTTGTGTCCGAGTCCACAAGCAGCAACAATTTCACATGTATGTAATGGAAGAAAGTCTTGTTCCATACGCTACATCAAAAGCCAGCTGCATATCTGAGACCAGTACAGCTGCAGCCTGCAGGAGAGAATAAAATATCACTCTGCTCAAAAACTGAATCAATGACTTTTAACTTTTGACCTTGTTAGAAATTAATGACACAAAAATGCTGACATCTATACAAAAACTTGCATTTGACTTGGAAATATAGGAAAATATTGAGTCAAAGGCTAGTAAATTCTCAACAACATAAATGAATAGTTAAAAGAATTAAAAGCTGCAAACTTAGAATCCGTGCTATGCTTGGTGTGAAGTCTGAGTGCTGCTGTTACTGGTGGTAGTCACTCTGCGCATCAAGGCAACACAGAAAAACATCACAGCAGACACATAATGCAGTTCAGAGATGAATCATGAGAAGATGTCGCATTACTCGAGCTGAGTTGTTGGAGAGTAGCTCCCTCTGCTGCATTTAAACTGCTGTTGCATTTCTGGGGAGTCAAGAAGCTGCCATGAAGCATACCCATGAAAACTATTTCTACAAGCTAAATCAAGATAAATGGAAGAAGTTAAAGAATCAAAACAAAATTCTATCATTTGATTTAAGTTTTGCTTTTATTTCACTTACAAATCTAGCTATCAGTTGGGGGACAGCTTGTGGTTTCCAAGACGTGACGAGAGTGTTTGCAGTATAATCAAGTTACAGATGTCATAAAAGCACTTAAAGCATCTCTTCAATGGGAAACAGATGCTGTAGTGAAGCTGACGGTGACGTCTTCATCCTGATAGCCCTTTTAGCTGAACAGACCTACCCGGAGGTGCCTCAAATACATTATGGAAGATATCAAATATTTATTTTTAAAACATCGCCTAAGGCGTCAGACATCGTAATTGTTAAATGTCAAAAGGAGAAAAAGTTATTCTATAATATGTTGAACTTTAACATTTCAGTGTGAGGCTGATGCAGACCTACATTTTCTCCATATGACATAGGCTGTTGCCTTGACAACACTGCTGCGTTAGCGTCTACTTGCAGCAGGTCTTGGATAGGGCTCTGCTGTAAAAAGCATCTGTCCGTCCATTATAATCTTAATGGCTTCTTGGTGTGTTCTTTATGTAAGAGGGTCCTTTATTGGAAACATCTCAAACTGGCATGGGATGTGTACAGCTGCAGCAGATGATTAAAACTGCCCCCAGCATCACCTGTACTCAACTACCGAACACCAGCGATATCCATGAGATGAGATTGTCTGAGCAGAGCCCAAAGGACACACATAGAAAGAAGCCAGCCATAACCAGTTTACCTTTCTATTATTTTGTAAGTAATCGGATGTATCTGCGACAATAAAACTGATTTGAGAGCACTTTCTTCTCAGGGTGAGAGATTTATAGATGTGCAACAATCACTTATGTTTCACTTCTGACATTTATTATATTCTTAAATTACTTTGATTTATGTGTTGGTTGAAATGAAAAGACATCTTGAGGGTCATAGAACGCAAATAATTGACAAACATGAATAATGCCTCATCTTAAATATTAGATTACTAGAAAAAGATGATGAGGCACTAAAAACACAGACACTTCTTTGACAATACTCTAATGAATTTGATATTTTTTTCGGCAGTTACATCTCTACAAGGGGCAACTTCAGTTTTCAGTGTGAATGTAGGGAAAGCTGTAGTTCATCACATAACCACTAGGGGGAAAGTGACTCAACCTCAACAGAAAACTGTGTTCAAATATTCAGCTTTACAGGAGAAATAATAAAATGGTACAAAAAAACCCTGTTTTAGTCTACATTGCTAGACTTCACAAACATATCTTCGTTGTTTTTCTGTTAATTGCATGAAAAGGCTGCCCGAACCGGTTTTGTGTTGGCCTGGACCCCAGCCGACGGCTGCTAGCTGAGGCTAACCGAGCAATGGCAGACCAGCTAGCTGGACAGCCTGTAGATCATTGGCAGACAGTTCTGGATGCAGCTTGAACAGCTGCCTCGTCCAGCCAAGACACCTTCAAAGTGAGGCTGGACCCTTCCAAGTTGTCAAACTGGACCTTAAGCCGGAGGTCTGATCAAGAACCATCGAGAACCAGAGACAGATAAACACAAACATACAGAATAAATACAGTAATAGACCAGTGATGAGTCAATTAGGTATTAAGATAATATGTAGATTACTAAAAAAGAAAAAAAAAGGAAAAGCTCTGTCTTCATTATTTGGTGTCTTACGTCATTTTTAGTTTTCAGTTCGGAAATAGAATGATGTGCTGTTTAAAATCTATATGAGAGTTAAATTGGGTTTTTAATTTGACTATTTCATCTATTGTAAATGGAACTTACCACAGCTGATAAAATAAATAGAAAGTTCTTGCCCTCGATCAAATTGTTCCGAATGCAGATCAAAATATCTGTTATTAAAAACCACAGTTTGACCCATTTCTCTCGAGAGAAACTTTAGTACATCAGTCTAAAGCAGTTTAGATGACTGACATCTGCTGACATGAAGACCTTTCAGAAGCTGTAAGGCACCTTTTTAGAGTAGAATACTGATTCATCTTCAGGTAAAATGAAAAAAATATAAACAGCGTAACTGAATGTTTAAACCTTAATCTAAGGGACAAAGCTTGATTTCAATGACCACAGGAGATAAAAGGGCAAATAATTAAAGGTCATCCATCCCAATCAAGAAGATGTGATTTAGAAATCTGATTGCAGAGAACGATAGGACTGGAAGAAGGATTTGTTTGTTATATTTAACACCAGTTTAATCTGTCTTCCTCTCACTTTCCGGCTTTCTTCTTCTCACTCAGTCCTCCTTTCTCCTGTACCAAATACTTTACAGTCTCCCTATCCACAGCTATGCATTTAATAGGATGAGGGAAATCATGTTAAAGGATTTAAAATCTCTGCAGTGAAACACCGTGGCTCTGCCAAGCTCACTCTCTGTCGTTCAGTTTCTCATTCTCTGATTCCCCTCAAACACTCCCTCCACGCTAAATTACTTTGCACCGTTCACTCCCACAGATCCCGACTAAGAACAGACACCCAGCAAAGGCGCTGCAATAAAACAAAGAGGCAAGAGTAAATCAATGACTGCTTGTTTCTGTGTGTTTTTACACTTGAGAAGTTCAATATTTGAAAATGGTGGAGATCTTCAGAGCAGGCATCGTTTTCCAGGTCACAGAGAGGATTAAATATTGGTGACGAGACTCTGCCGTGTCAGTCTTCAGAGGAAAAGAAATAACTCAATGACTGTCTAGTTACAAGGAGCCAGATTTGAGCAGTCAGAGGGTACATGTGTCCTAGTTTCATCATTCTGTCAAAATTTTCAAAAGACCTTTTGAATTAGTTGAAAAGCATTCTTAGTGAATTAAATACGAGGACTGTCACATTACAGCACGATGCCTTCAAATGAGCTTTGTGTAATATTTCACGGCTGTCTGGCCTCTCACGTTAAATGGGTCTGGTATCCCTCCCATTAACAGCCGTTTCCACCAGTACACACCAGTCCACCGGTAATGCGATGACTCATACAGACGAGTCCGAGAGCATCTACTCAAATCAACCGAGATGTCTGCAGAACTGATAATAACACCTTGGATCAAGACATTTTTATAGCAAACCTTCTCCACTGCACACTATTGTGGATGTTTTGAAACTAAGCACTAACATCCCAACTTACATCTTGAAGCCAGAGGTAGTAAGAAAAGTTGCAGTTTACTGATAGGAACTAGTTGGGAAAGCAAGACGATCAGTATTGATGTGTAAAAATGTTCAACTCTTCAACAGAAACATTTGGTCTCCATAGCTACATTTTATATTGATGACAACCATACACACTTTTTTTTTGTACCACCTCAGGTAAATTTAGGGGTGTGGTTTTTGATTGGCAGTCAGCACAGCCAATAGCTAGCTGTCAGTTTCTTAGCACTGTATAGCTGAGCTTAGCCTCTGAGCAGTGAATATAGACCTAAGAGAGCATGGTCATTCATATTTTAAAGAGATTATGTTTTTTTTGTCCTGTCAACTAAGAGAGTGCTGCGACTGCCTGTGGGTTGGGCTGGACAGCTTGTGCACACAGAGCTTCGGCTAAAGGCAGCGGTTATTTCGTATGGCACCACCAAACCTGGCTGAAACTGTTTCCTGGCCACACCACAGTTCCTCAAGTGTAGATCATTTGAAGACCCTTCCGGAGGAAGTTATCTGGGACTAGGAGCAAACCGCCCCATGGCACCGGTTCCCCAACTGTAACGGGTCTTACCCAGTTCAGTGACTGCAGGTCACGGCAGAGCTCTGCTAATCCTCTCTTCAGCTCTGGCATCATTCTTTTCAGATGTTTCAGATCCAGTACTTGAAATGAGGATGTCTGGACAGATTTGACTATAATGAATACAAAGTAATATTAATTATAATCATAGGTTAACATGAGCTAAGTCAGCCAAGCTAAAACAGGTGCCTGACTAAAATAAGGTGGGCTTGTTCTGGTTGGTTGTTCACTCCATTAATTTGTATCATGGAGCTGAGCAGTACGAGTAAAAAGAGGCTTTAAAAGCACTCTTCAGAAAAACTATGGGTGACCTCATGGGGATTTGTCCAGTTCTTCTTACACAGTCTTTCTTTGTTACTACTCTGGTTGTCATTCTGCGGAGGTCACACACTTCATTTCTCTGTGTCCATAGCTACTGCTCCCTGAAAATCAAAGTCAAATCCAGAGCAATCTGACTAATTCTTTGCAATGAAGATGAAAAGATTGAGGATAGTTGGCCTGGTGAATCAGAAGAAGACATGTGGCTCATCATTCAGATGGCATGTCTGATTAAAATATTCCCTCCTCTTGATTATGTGGGGATTTGGTGGTGATAATGTACAGCTGCTTATTATATCATAACATTATATTTATATTACATGTCTGCAAAAATTCTGCTCAAAACAGTAACTAATTATGTGATTTAATTTTATGTGTTTATCAGTTTATCCACCAATTGCAAATTGTTCATCTTTGCATTATTTGGTACTGCTTGCAGTGAAAATAGTGAAATCCCAGTAACATGTGTAGACGACTGCTGAGTGAGTCAGCGCCAGTAATCACTGTCACATTTGTCCTGGTCATGGTGCAAAGGAGTCGTGATACAAATGTTGCATATGGAGAGCTTTTTAGATACAGTAGAAATTGTAAAAATGAAGTTACAATAAGCCCTTTGCCACATTACGATATTTTCCTGTTCCTTATGATCTGTAAAGCACAATGGCAGACATGCAGTGATGTGTGCAGAATTGTAAAAGGCATCTGTGAATGATCGAAGGAGCCAGTCATCAGGAAATGCCCTTGCTGTGTTTTTCAAGGATGCAGCAGGCTTCGCCCGTCACTTGCATTTCCTGTACAGCAGGAGGTGCTGGCTGATTGCACTTTGGCTCTCCTCATGTCTCTCTAATCCACAGCGGCTCTGTCAGTGGGAGATAGTCACGGTCTGTGAGTAAGACTATCAAGGAGGAGAGGGAAACCAGGATCCAAAAAAAAAAAAAAGATGGGAGGATACACAGGGAACGGTGAGGCAAATGTTGCTTTAGTGAGGTGTTAAGATGAAAAGTGGAGGGTGCAGATGTGTAGAAGTGGTGGTGTGAGTACATACACAGATGTGTGTGTGTGTGTATGTATGTGTGTGCTCAGTTGGTTGGGTGATCCTAAAGGACACGGTTTGCTTTAGCAGAGCCACTTTTCTTCTCAGTGGCAGCCTCTCCTCTTTCTGCCCTCTTTTTCCGTCTTCCCTGACTGGCTTCAGACCAAACCTCGTTCTAGTGTTACATCCTCTCCCTTTCTCCCCCTCTCCCTGTTCATGCCTATCTTCTCTTCCCCTTTCATCCTTGCTTATTGCTCTTTGTTTTCTTCACAGAGAATTACTCTGTGAATTACTTCCTCATCCTGTTCTCTCCCCGAGGCATTTGTCTCTTGGAGTTGCAGGTGAAATTAGAGGGTATAATTTCTTACAATCAGCAGATTCTGGTTCACATCACCCCACCCCATCCTCTCCCGCCTCTCCGCCATCCAACCCCGCTGTCTCGGATGAATCCCCATCATGACCAGAAGCAGAGGAAAACCAGCAGTGTCGGTGTGGAAGCTTCCCTCCCACATGGGGCCACTTTCAACTTTTGATTGAAGGAAAAGAACACAGACAAAACAGTTCCACTAATAAGGATGAAAAGATGAGTGGATCTTGGTCTGGCGTGTGCCATGAAATGAAGAGATGTGTGGGAGGGCCAAAGGGGGTCATGTGTAATGGATGGAAATGGAGCAGACAAGTGAAGGATGAAGAAGAAGAGGAGTGGCAGTGATGTAAAGAAGGAAAATCAAACCTCTCTCATGTCTACATACAGACTCTCACACACATGATTGTGCTCATCACACACTGAACCACTCTGCCATGGTTAAGAAGATTATGGCTCTGAGTTTCCTGGAATATTCTCTGCTGTACCCCCTCACTGCCACCACCCATCCCCCACTCACACAAAACACTGTCTGTCTCTCTCTGTCTCTTTTCTGCAGGATGTGGGCTGGACTCAAGCACGAATGTCCCGATCTTCCATAACTTAAAACCAACGTGGCCCCATTCCCTCCTGGGTCCCAAAAGACGCCCTCTTAGTATCCAGTTTTTGGCTCTTCTATCAAATGCTGTTGCCAGTGGCCTGATGGTGCCCAACCTGCAGAAAAGCTTCTTTTTGTTGAAAAAAAAAGGAGCTCTGTACAGAATGAGGTGTTTCCCGCCCTGGAATTTAGTACATCCTTGTGTTCACTAATGAAATCTATCCATCTTTCAGTGTGCTCTTGTTCTAACTCACTCACAGTGTGCTGCACTTTCTCCACCACAATTCAGGATGATCTATCTATCTATCTATCTATCTATCTATCTATCTATCTATCTATCTATCTATCTATCTATCTATCTATCTA
>JAOWBL010003473.1:0-12267 GCA_028564865.1 Zenarchopterus dispar | reverse complement strand
ACACACACACACACACACACACACACACACACACACACACACACACACACACACACACACACACACACACACCATTACTACCATGAAACTATGTAGCAGATTTGATTTGTTTTGAGAAGTACATATCTGCATGAAGAGTCATGCTATGCAGACTCCTCTTGTTTCTTGACAGAAAATGTATAAATTGCACTATTGTTTATATTGCTTACTTTCAATGAATATTAAATGGTTTTACAGCATTTTAAAAAGAGAGGGAAGAAAGTAAAAAGGAAAATCCTTCGGCTCAATGATTTATTACAGAACCAACTGTCTGTAGCACATTCACTTCTCCTTGATAATAGATAATAAAAGCAAAACAACACAGGTGGTGTGGATAAAGACATAAGCAGTATCAATAAAAGCAAAAGCAAGGAAATATAGTGTTTACAAGAAATTGGATTAATAAAAGAAAAAAATAGTTACACCATGTACATTACTGCTGCTACTGCCTGTCCTGGTCTCTAATTTAAAGCCTTGAAGTCTAAGATTTATCTAAAAAAAGTCATCGTAAATGGGTGATAAAAAAATTAATTTATTAATTAATGGTTTTATATGGTGACCTCAAGTGTAACGTCCTATCTGATTCAGATAGAAAATGCATTTAAACTTCATATCAAACTGCCACTAGTTATGAACGAATGAATGCCTTCATTTTCACTATATAGGTGTACGTGGGCAATGAGATTAAAGGCAACTCCTTAATTGGTGCAAGCATGTATGTAAAACTGTAACAGCATAAGCAAAATAGTGCAAAAATATATCAACATAAAGCAATTTTAAATATAGTTAAATGTGGTATATGTACAGTGTGGGGTATACAAATATTGCACAGTAACGGAAAATTCACAGTATTTCAATAATTCAGTCATTTAGAGCAAAACATAACTCCAAATGATTTTTTTTTTTTTAATACACGGTATTCCTGCACAAATCTGTACAGCATTTAAGCAAAAATGGTCAATGTGCAGGCTAGTTAAATAGAAAGAGTATGTTTTAGACTTACATGGACATTGTAAACTGATTTTCCTCCTTAATTAAATAATTAATTAGATTCCAAAGAGCAGGTGAGCAAAAGAGCAAAAAGAAAAGAAAACAAAAACTGCAAGTTTGTTGCCTTAGTGCCTGTGTGGCATTGACTGAGAGATGACCAGTTTTCCTCAGTTTTGATGTAAAATTAAAGTCTGTCAAGCAAAAACTATTATTTCTTTTCTTCTTACTGCTAAGCATCCCCCACTCTGCTAAATTTAAATTACACACTGGCTTGCAAAAACTCTGGCTTTTATTAGTGTGGGAGCATTTGCAAATAAATATTTCCTTTTTGTTCTTTGGAAGCACTGATATATACATCTGAGAAAAGTCGCAGTACGTGTCACTTGATCAAAAAATGCCAAACAAATTCAGAATAATAGTAATAAATAGTAATAAATTAGAGATTTTTTTCCCCCTGACAGCAACATACAGTAGGATTAATACTACCAATAATAATAATCATAATAAATGCTTTTCACTAAAATAAGATCATAGATCATTAAGCACCCTTCAGCCTTAGACTTCCAGTATGCATCATTAGAACAAATCATTACTTGTGGTTCAGTAATATTTGTAATATTCCTCTTTGTTTGTAAATATATTCTAATCACTTCCTTCATCAGTGTTTCTGCATATCCATAATATGTATATATGGGATCATATTCATCTGATAATATATGTGAGGCTACAAAACACTCTCGACTGACCAGTGAAACTCCATCATTAGTTCATTATTAATTGGGACTGGCTTGTTTTCATTTTCGTACAGGTGATCAGTTCTTTTCATTTGAATTTGCTAGTAAAAGAAGCAATTGCTGTGTGTATTCAGCTTTTATTTCTGCCCTGGAGCCCACAAGTAGTTCAGTAGACAAGTCCACTTACCCACAGCAGATGAAGAGTAAACACATCAGCCATGCGTATGTCCCTGGCTTGTAGCGGACGTTAGTCATGACCTGTTTCTGGCAGGCCGAGCAGGTTGTCCTGCCAGAAGTACGCCCCAGTGGCCCGTCATAGCTTACATACTTTTTTTTGTCATCTGAAGCCCCGACGTTTGCACCAAATGTGCCTCCTGTGTAGACTGAGAAAGGCAGAAAGGAGAAGCAGATAAAAAATAATCAGCGACTGAGGGTAAAGCTTATGATGGGTTTCTTGGAAGTACAACTTCAGGCCTGATGTTACCTGGTGTGACTGAAGCTGGAGAGGGCTCCTGGTGGGTGGGAGGTGTGAACGGGGTGTGGACATGGTAAACCTTCACTCCGCTCCCCGAACCTTCAACTGGATCAGACATTAAGGTAAAAAAGAGGAAAAACAGAGGAAGGGAGGAGAGAAGGAAGCAAGATGGTGTTAATGGGCTGCTGATGACAACTGTGACTGTGAGCATGTGTGTGTTCAAACATACCTGGTATCATGTAGGGGGGCGGTTCTTTTGCTCTTTCTGAAGTCATAATGCTGCAAAGAGAGACAATGGTTAGAAATAGATTGGTATGACTGGATACTTACGTAAAAAAAACAAAACAAAACAAAACAAAAAAAACAACAAAACAAAAAAGGCAAACAATGGCTTTGTCGTAATGCCATGCTCTCTACTGCCACTAGATAGAGCCAAACCCCACTGATTGAACTGAAAAACGTCTTTCAAGCTCTGATGAAAATATGTCATAACCAAGTGCCACACATTTAACCTAAAATGGTGGATTAGCGTGCCCAAGGTAAAAGTATTTTGCATTGCAAGGATGTTTCGTGTCACCATTTCCAAGAGACAACAGGGTGTGTCTGTTGGGGGAGCAACTGCTGGCATTTCTCAGGTGTGGTCACTCCCTAAAATTTTTTTCAGCCTCTTTGTTCCCAGTAAGAAGCTATGAAACCACACACTTGTTGAGGGTATAGAGGTATTACTTTATTACTTTAATATGTTTATATTTAGCTTAATTAGAAAAGTGATATATAGTTTCTTTAATGTCCAATATCTTTCTATTTTTGGTTCAAAGGACACAATAAGCCTATTCTGGTTTCACTTGCCATTGCCTCATGAACTACATCAACTTTGTTTAAAATGTGTTTCTTTTCGCTTCTAAAATGGCAAACATTTTACACCGTACCGTGAGAAATACATTACATTCATTACACATTATTGTCATATCGGTTGGAAGCACTGGAATCACGCAACGCTTGTTAAAGAAATGCCAAGGACTTTAAAAATATATATTTTATTAAATATTAGGTTAAATTTAATTTGAAAGAATATTTGGTTATTTTTTAGAAGGATCTCTCAGCCGTTGCAATGTTTCATCCAACTGTCGAGAAACCACATAAACTAACTTCAGACTATGATCTCGGTCATCTATGGCAACCACTGTGTATTGCTTTATGAGTATACGTCACACATCAGCAACAGTAGTTGACTAGGTCAAGAAGTCATTTCAGAAGAAAAAAAAATCAATGAGAAAGTGACTGAGTATAGGATCAAACAGAAGTAACTCAAAAGTAGGCAGAGCTGCAAAAGGGACTTAGCCTCCACCGCCTCCAGGGGAACTAAGTGCTAAAAAAAGGAAATAGTCCTCCTAAAAAGAGTCCATACTTTTCTCTGTTTCAAGTTTATATTTTAATTTTTGAAGTCTACTAAAATATGTCTGCTTTAAGCTAATTTAGAAAAATGAAATGGAAAATGTCCATTTGTTCTGCATCTTTTGCCACCCTTTAGCCCTGTCTCTTTAAATCTCCCCGGCTTTAAAGGTTTACTTCTCTTTTTAGCTTAGAAACTTCTCATAAACGAAGGGATCCAAGACAGGTGCTCTTTCATTATTTAAGGAGCGTCAAACAGGGATTTTTCATATGTGATATGAGGTGATGTAGATAAATAACTGGAAACAAGCTTGAGCTGACAAAGAGGCGTTTCAAGAACTGAGTCATCTTTGGGAGGGATTAACTTCTTCTACTGTGATCTTTGCGAAGTTTTACAAGTACAAAAAAAGCATCAGTATCTAACAGCGGCAGAGCACAGAGGGATAAAAACCAAATATCATTATAAAGACTCTTTTGTTTTTAGGCCTGCTTATATAAATTACCAGCATAGCGCAGGTCAAAGGTCAGTGATGTCATTTCCTGTAGTCATTTCCCCACATTCGCTGGCATGTACCGTATCTTTGCACGTTAATTTGTTATCAACAATCTGCAATGCTGGCATGCAAAAAATGTTTTCTTCCTGGTCCACTGACTAAATTAGTAATGGGAAAGATAAAATAATTTATAAAAATGAGGAAAGACAGATGACGACACGACAGATTACATCAAACTGCAAGTAAGCATGAACTCAAGAGTTAACTTCTGTGACAATGATGCATTACAACTGAAATAAATTAACTTAATCATTCAGCAGCATTAAATACTGAGATGATCTCAGTTTTGACTTTGATGGAGTATTGCAGTTTTACAAAGGTCATGCCAGTCATTACTTTCTAGATTTATGTTGTTATTTATTTAAATGTAGAACCTAATACACGCTCACATTTTAATAACAGCTTTTAAAGTTTCTCCAAGAGAGCTCATTGGTGTTGTCAGGATCATTTTATTGCTTAAAAGTGGATTAAAAATCCCTCCATCCATAGCTGTTTCTTCCTATTCAGAGTCATAAAGGTTTGTTGGAACATATTGCATTAAAGATAATGAATTAAATGATCAATCAATGGGTAGTCCCTCTAAAAAACAAAACAAAACAAAACAAAACAAAACAAATTTAGCTAAAGTCTCTCTTTTGTCCGTCTGTTTGTTTCTTCAGCTTTAACTTGAATTTGAACTTCCCCTAACCCCACACCAACTATTTCAGGAGGAATGTGATGTTTTCCAGGAGGTCATGATGAGATCACATAAACACACACACAAACGTGGCACCAGCCTCCTGGACTTTCCACACTTCATTCATCACATATGTTGAGGTGCAGCCACAGCTTTTCACTCGTCACTGTGGTTTGGTGTTGTAAAGGAGCATGTCACTCTATCACACCACAATCGCACACACACACACACACACACACCTGTATACACCTGTGTGTTGGTGCAGGAATGTGACGGAGCAGCATGCTTCTCTCTGTCTCAGACATGCAGGCGTGTCAACCAAACCTGCTGATGGTGATCTGCTCTTGAAAGACGCTGCGCTGGTGCCAGCCTGTTGTAGCAGCTTTGCTCACATGTCCATTAAAACACTGATTTGGTTTTTCAAAGAATTTTCCATTTTGGTTTCGATGCTGTGCTGATAAATCTGAATTTTTAAAAGAAGATTTTCTTCCCACTTGCCTTAACAACTGGAAACTGTTCACACAATCCACATCCTCGACCCGCAATATTGGGAAAGTAGCATCAAATATTTTGCAGAGACATAGCTGCAGGATAATATTCCAGACTCTGACACTTTTCTAAATGTTTGAGGGATTATTGTGTCCAGTCAAAAGTCTGATTCGCCATCTATACTGAGACCAAGACTTCCCGCTGGAGACTCAAAGAAGCCTCACTGGAAAATCAAATGGACCTCCCTGATCTTAACACTACAACCAGAAGGATCTTCTAAAATGAAAGTTTAAAAACATCTTTTTGTGACTCATTTCTCTGAGCGAAGCACAGATCTCAGAATGGTTATGTCACTTAGCTCTCTTCCACTTGGCTTCAAACAGCTGACGGTGCATTTGGTCGCAAAAGTAGGGTGTGTTGGATTCAGGTTTGTCCACAAAACAAAGAATCAATGTCCGGTGGCCTCCCACTTTAGCACAATAGCTTGAAACATTTATCCCTTAATTCAGAGACAATTTGAAATTTAAAGCTCAAATCCATTTGTAAATATTTCATTTAAGTTGTTAAAAATGATGTCTAAACTAAACAAAATAAAAGAATGAACAACAATCCCATGATTAAAAACTTTAGTAAATGTGTGTGTCTGTATATATAGATAGTTTATAGGAAATCTGGATAATGATGGATAATGATGGAGACAATGTTAGGGTGTGGTTTTCAAAAAATAATAGCTTCTACATTTCTGAAATATTTTAAATCCCATTTGGGGAAAGTTAAAAAGTCAAGGCACACGTCCTCTGACAGCTCGGCTGCAGCAGTTGTACAACAAGCCTCTTGGAATAGATAAAAGCAGGAAAAATGAGTGGGAAAACTTGAAATAATGAGTCAACAAAATTCCTTGTGTACTTGAAGGAGGCATGGATCTGAAAATCTAAATTTCCAGACAAGCCAGGGGAGGTGTTTATAACATAAGCTATAGAGTCATTCTCTTACTCTGAAAAGCTTTATCATCTAAATACCCTGAAACTCATTTGGGTCACAGGTGTGGCCATCCTGCATATGACATCTGTACCGGTTCAACCAGACTTCACCAATGGGAACAATGTTCTTCAATGCAATTTAATGATCATCTGATGAAGGAGAAGCTGAACCAGAAATGGATATCAGCCACTGTGACTAAGATATTCTGGCTCACCATAATTTAAACGTTCATAAAACATCCTGAAAAACCATTCTTCTAGTGCTTTTTCCCAAAAACTCTACAGAAAAGCTAGACAACAAGACTGAAAAATAATTTCCTTTTAACTTATGAATGACACATAGATGGACAAGTTGAGCGCAACAAACAAGCCTGCAAAAATATGAGGAAATAGTCTTTGAATGAACTGAACTGTTGTTGTAAGAACGACTACAGAAACTTTCTCATTCTTGTGACCAACAAGATCCAATTAAATTGGATCAAGAAACCATCAACTTTACTCTCTATCTTTGTTTTATGATCACAAGTGCCAAACTTCCAGATAACTCCTCTCACCTCCTGAAATAAGCTCCTCTGGTTAAATGACATATGAATCTGGTCCAGTCTTACCGTGGAGAAGAGATGCAGTCAGTGCGCAGAGGTCCGTCTGAGCTGCAGCTGATGATGGTGAGTTATGACAGATTTCAAGTGAGACGCGCACCTGTCTCACCTGCATCTTTACAAGCCTCACCTCCGCCCACCCACAGCCCCACCCTCACCAACACAAAGTGCAAGCAGGAGCAGTGACTCACTTGGAGGTTTAATGTGCTATTCTTTTAAATGTTCTCTTTGTTTCTACTGAGGGAGTGTATCTGTGTATCACTTTCTTCGTTCAGAATAACCTCTTGGCTGAACACAGTTTGGAGGCTGATACTTTTTTAGCTGGAATGTGACCTGAAGACTTTAACACATTTTTTACCTGCTTGAAATCAGAGTATGTTCTCGAGTTTTAAAAAACACAATTTCACCTACAGGTGGAAGCTACCAGTTCTGATGAAGAGGAATTGCTGCAATCCATCATCACCTCAGCATCAACCATCAACTGACATCTAAAACGATACATTTAAAACCAGGATAAAAGGCTTTTTATTTATTTATTTATTTATTTATTTTTTACCCGCTGCTTCTAATCGCTATCCTGACAAGACCAAGTGCCTGAAAACCCAGGAAAGCTTGTCTTAACAATCTTAAACACTCTGAAGAAGGGAACTAAAAGACTCCATCCATTTTCTATACCCGCTGAATCCATCTACTGGGTCACAGGGGTCTGCCCAAGCCAATCAGAGCCCATTTCAGGTGAGAGGCAGGGGTACACCCTGGACAGGTTACCAGTCCATCGCAGGGCCAAATATATAGATGAACAACCATGCACACACAAGTCTACAGGCAATTTAGGATTGTCAATCGACTCAACATACATGTTTTTGGACTGTTGGAGGAAGTTGGAGTAAGATCAAAGATCATCAGTCAAAGACAGCAAACCAACAAGTTTGGGTCATGAAGACACAAATGAAGAAATCTGGGGCAGTAAGGCACTCTGACCTTCACTACTCCACCAAATATAACACACATGGATCACAAAGTGCCAATTTTCCTTGTCAAGCTCCTCAATCTGAACATGCAAATGTTTGTTTTAATAGATAAACTTGTGAAATCAGGTGAGTCCCTCCTGTCTGTATGCAGCAGATGTCAACCCTCATGGTCCCATCAGACATTAACATGATCCAGTGAGCACCTCTTCATCCCTGTTGAGTTCAAATGTCAGGTTTTAGAAAACATACTGCAAAAAAAGCCTAGCTAGAAATAACACCAGTATTCCTAAATCTAGTCAAATTGTCTCATATTAAGCAAAAATATCTTTGCCAATGGGGTAAGGAAGATTTTCTTGACTAGAATTCTTAAAACTATCAAAATTGTCACTAAATAGCCACTATAGAAAAACAGGAAGACTGATTTTCTTGAAGCAAGCCTTTGTTTTAGTTTTTGAGAAATTCGTTTTTGCGGTGTCTTATTTATAATTGATATAAAAAGAGCCATATTACAAAACTTTCAGTGACTTTGTCACAGTACCATCGACTATACTACTGAGCCAGTAAATCTTTATAATTAGATTTATTAGCTCAGGATTGTGTGACTCCACCAACCAACCAATTTGTCATGAAAATATTACTGACTAATTATAAGTTATGGTAGCACAAGATAAGTTCAACTTAATGCACCAAAACTTACTTGGTTTATCTTTGGGTTCAAGAAACTCTTAGCTGATTTTTTAATGAAATGAGTTTTAGTTTTCCAGAGATATTACATCCACAAGAACATGCCTACTTTATTTGCCTCACACACAGCTGTACAACTGGATGAACAACCTGAAATGACATTGCCTCCACATGCCATATAGCTACTGAGGAGATATATAAATCCCAAATTCAGTAAGTAAAAATTCTAAAAAAAACCAAAACAAAACCAAAAAAAAACATACTTTTGCATTATCAGCACTTACATATTGTATTTCCAGATCCAAAAAGACCAGCATGACATCACAGTAGTTTCTCCTGCCATATTTGCTCCAAATCTACAAAGTTATAGCAGAAAAAACATTTTGTGGTTTAAAAATGTCACAATAACTATCATACACACCTGCATTCCTATTTTTTTCATTGATTTTCAAGCTTTGTTGTGATGAAATCCATTGAGATTGTCCACCTTCTGGTTCAAGCCAACTTTCAGCCCACCGACGCTGATGAAGCGTCACCTCTGCCCGTAGCTTTGTGTTGGAGTTCACTTAAGATCCTCTGCATTATTTTTTTTATTATCATTATTTTAAAATCCTTAACTTAGTTAACTTGTGCCAAGTAATTCATGATTTAGAAGCTAGTTACAACTAAGGAAGTTATAAGAGGTGAAACATCCTCAAGAAACACAAGCAAAACTTCACATTTTCTTTTCTTTTTCTTTTTTATTCTCATTTTAACATTTGCATTTAGTTTCTATCTCAGCTTTAGCTTCAAAGAAATTCAGGGAGAGCTGAGATTTCTTTGAAACAACGAGCAGGCCAGCTCAACCACATTTTTCCTCTGTTGGTCACTGGATCATTGAATACCGCCGGGGGCTTTAGTGCCTCACCTTGCTTAAGTCCCTAGAGTGAGCCTTTATTTTGGTCACCTGCATAAAAACCACAGACTGTTTATAAAGTCATGACATTTCTTTGTTTTATTCAGCATTAAAGAGACAACAGTTCAAAAATATTCTACATACACATATCGTGGTAATAGTACTGAATCCCTGTAGTTTGGAGTTGAAGAAATTGAAGTGTTGGAGAAATGTTGAGAATGTACTTTAAAGAAAGACATTTCGAATCCTGGTTCATTACAAAATATCAGTTTTGCATCTTTCATGTTGAGGGTCTTTAATCACTGAGTATGTTTTATTTTCCATAAACTACCAACTTGCATTAGGATTTTCAGTTTGTGTCTGCTGTAGTTTATTTTCATTTCTTCAGCTGCCTCAGCTCACCAGTTTGGAGGGTCTACAGTAGCGAGGTGGTGTTTGAGAGTCAGGGTGTTGTCTCTGTCTGATGTCAGCTGGGTGAGGTGGATGTGTCTGTGTTTCGATGGGCCAGATTGTCAACATTCCTGAAAACAGGTCAACCTGCACACGGTCGGGTGTTTTAGAGACTGGAAGTGTACGAATAAAATCTTGAAATCGTACATGCTGCCGTCCACAAATAAGCAGCACTTTTGTGTAAATCGAAGGGTAGAAACAGGAAAGGCACTTATTATTAATGTATCTGTCTATTTTGGAGGAGGAACCCTGTTTCAGGTTTGTTTTGGTTTTCCCATCAGTTTTAATTCCACGTGACTGCAAACCTCCCGCCGACAAATGAAATCTGACTCACTGGTGAGCTAAAACGTCAGTTAACCTGCAGCAGCCAACTCATCAGATGTTTGAATCTTTGCTAAAGTGTTTGAATTTTATGTACTGAACACCACAGATACAAATAATTTCAGCTTTTCTGAAAGTCAGAGCCTGCTCCACCACCTAACTGGTCTCATATGTTGTTTTCTAAATAAATTCTTTAGTGTAACACCAAGTGTCATTTTATTTTAACGCACGAGTCTGCACAACCGCTGCGTGTATTTAGGAGTATTCTCACTATTGGTGAAAGAGTGTAAATCAATATGTGAGGTGGCTGGAATGAGTACAGGACAGGAAATGCCTTCATGACGGGTTTCCACGTCTCACACGGTAACTGAGACATAACTCCTGAAGCCCAGAGACAGGTTTGTTAACCTATTGATTCTGAAGAAACTACTCCAAACTACCAACACAAGAGGTGAATGATGTTCATTTTCTCTTTGTTTTAGTTCATTATCATCGTATCATCCACAATCAACTTACGTACTGACTCGGGATGCAGGAAGGATGGAGGTGGGTGGAGTCAAAGGCATAAAAATAGTCTCTGACTCAGCAAGTATATAAATAAATGAGGAAATTTTCAGCGCTTCCTTTTGTCTGTCTGTTGTTGGTCGCAGCTTGTGCTTGTGCGTCAATAATCCATCTACGTATCGCTGCACCAGTTTATTTCTTACTAGTACTGCTTTTCCCATCCATGGGAAGAGGAGATGGTGTTTTAATTAAAGCTACACCCAACCCCACCATAATATTGAGGTTCTGATCTTGGTTTTTTTAGCCTACCCAGGTTCTCCTGTTTGGTCAGGTTTAAGTCTTTTTTTGTGTTATTCCTTGATTGTTGGTTCAGGTTCGGTGTGTTCTGTTACCTGTCCTGATTGTTCACACATGTATCTGTATATTGTGTCGTCTTTCTCATTTTTCACTGCTGGTTCAGTGTTATTTGATGTTTCATGCCCCCGTGTTGCTTTCTGTGTTGCACTTCCGTCAGCTCCTTGCCTTCAGCTTTTATTGTTTTTTTTTTTGTTTTTTTTTTTGTTTAGCCTCGAAATCTAACAAATCCAGCTACAAGAGTATTTATTACAGCAACACGGTGTAAGATTTGTGTCATAAAAGTTCTGATGCTGGTCAGCTCTGCAAGTCACAAACTGAGCCCAACCCAAACATAGTAAAACACGCTTTTTGTCAACCAGCTAAAACCCAGTATAACCAGTAACAATGCTCTGAATATGCTCTTCATAATAAAGCATCAGAGTCAGAAAAAAACTTTAATGTCCACTGCAAAGGATCAAAAACATCAAAGAAACTGTTAAAATGACTAACAATAAAGGTAGAAGTTTTCCAAGGTTAAAAACATAAAACATGAGTCAAAATAACAAGAGGACAAGTAAACCAGAGCTGAAACTTAAAGACAACTAAACAAGACTCAGAAAACTAATAATCTGAACTAAGACTATGACAAGTGGTCCGGGCTGGAGCACAAAATTACATAGTGTAATTTCAAGTTTGGGGAGTGACATGTGGTCTCATTGTCCCTTTAATAAACAATCATAAACCTATAATTGTAAATAGAAACAAAATCGTGTTTGTTGCTTTAACAGGTGTATTCTTTTGATCTGAACAAAAAGAAGCTCTAGTCTTTATATATCCAAAAAAGACAATTTAAACTCAAAAATGATCAAAAAGAAAAGAAAAGTTTTACATAAACCAGTCACCTTAAGACATGCATATGTGGAATACCAACACGCATCCTTTTGTACTAGTTGTGTAAGAGTACTTTAGGTGTTACCAGATGCAATAATTCCAGGAATGTCTCGTAGTGAACAAGCCCAAAAACAGTTCCCTAGAGTTAAAACTCAAAAAGCAAAATGACACAATCTTTTCACTAGATTATAGTTTCAAAGACGAACTGAAACCAAATATTGCAGTTTTGCTTTTTCATCCATCCATCCATCCATCCATCCATCCATCCATCCATCCATCCATCCATC
>JAOWBL010003471.1:0-12270 GCA_028564865.1 Zenarchopterus dispar | reverse complement strand
GATCATGTGACAGCTATCTATCTATCTATCTATCTATCTATCTATCTATCTATCTATCTATCTATCTATCTATCTATAATTATCTTCTAAGTTTCAGATGGCAGACAGCCTCCATAAAAAATATCCTGCAGGATAGGGAAATGAGCCAGGCTGAACTGGTCCAAGTAAAGCAAGCCCATACTATGATGCTTCCTCTGCTGTACTTCACTCTTGGTAAGCTGTGTGCCATCTGGACCATCCATGGTGCTGAGTATTCCCCCCAAACAATTCAAATGTTGCTTAATCAGTCCAAAAAATGTTTTCTCAGATCAAAGGAGAAGTTTTGAACTTAAGGCACACAGTAGAGCTTTTTTGGAGACCAGAAGTTGCCATGGACAACCATTGGATGACTTGCATGAGCAGAGATGTTAGCACAGCATGTCCATCACTGTAAAACTGTTCCAGGAACCTTTTCGATGTTTGGTCATGTCAATCAACTAAAATCTCACTAAAGATCCTATATCTATCTATCTAGGTTGAATCATATGTAAATGACTAATTTGAGAGACCAGATTTTGATCAAACTTGCTTGTCTGTGATGAGTATACTACTACCGGCACTGGTCAGTTTTCCATACTTACATGAAGACCAGTAAATGGTTGGACACAGCTGGATAGGCTCTGTTAGATGGTAACAAATTCCAGCTCCAGTTAAAGCTCAATTATGCACACGCTGTGTTTCCTGCTCTGCTAATGGGAGATTAGAATTGATCTTCCTTAACTTTTCTTTTAAATATGTAGTGGAGGTTTGATCTTGACTGTTTTTGACATTTCAGGGTCTAAACAATTAAAAGAAAAATCATCGGGTCAAGCGCTGATGAAAAGAATAATTGCTTGCATCTGTGTGGTACGAAGAACGTGAACTGAACCTCTGAACTGAGCTGAAAAGAAAATCTGAGAAAACTGTTTAGCAGTCATAAAATGGCACACAAAGCTGAGGGCAAAGAAAGGGCAGAGATTAAGGCCTTGGCAGGGGAGAACCTTTGTGTTGTTAATTTGAATAAGAGCGCTAGAACAGCATGCCCGAATGAGTGCCAAGGGGCTTGGCCACAATGACCTTTGTTACAAACTGATTTCCCAAATATGAAATGGAGGAATATTATACAGAAAACCTGTTTTAAAAGGGGATTCTACTTTAGTCTCATCATCTAATTTGGTAAATCTCAAATGAATTCTTAAATGGTGCCAAATAAACTGATTATTTGTCATGCAAACATTCATCTTTATCACTGGAAGCTAGTGCATAATTTACCCATGACTTTAGCCTGACGTACCACAGTTCACATCATCAGAAGCTCCTATAGCTTGTATTTTTCGTCATCCTCAGTGATGAGGTTTGTCTCCTGGCTGCTGGTTTCTAACTATTCTTTTTCTTTTTTAAACCTTTCCACCTACTTGAGGTCCCCAATTACATTTGCTTGCCTCCATCTTGCCACTCACCGCCTTCTCTCTTTTTACCTGTTAGTACATTGACATCCAGCCTCTTGATCACCCCTTTATTTAAACCTTCACTTTTCTCACTTGTCCTCTCTGTTCTATTCCCCAGTCCACCTGCCTTTTTCCTTTTGCCTTTGTTTCCTTTTTTCTTTCTTTCTTTTTTTTTTTGGAGGGGAATCTGGGGGGACTGAAAATGACTCATCCTTTACTTACATTGTCAACGTATTTTCAACTTTTTAGAAGGTGAGGCTTTATTTTTTTGATAGTTGTAGATGAAGTACATTTAATTTTTTTTCCACCTACAAAATTATGTTTTCTTCCCCATAAATACAAGAATGCAAATACAATTGTAGACAACTTTCTTATGAATGCATGAAGGACAATGTGCAGTTCAAATTCTTCCCAAAAGACTGAGCATTGAACCAGTTCATTCAACTGCTCCACCTGCAGTTGGGCCCTTATTTAGAATAACAAGAAACTCAATTGTCTGTCTTTAGCTCTAATACTACTTCATGCAGAGTCTTTATTGCTGTTCTTTTTAAAGAAAGGACAAATTCATTTGTCTTGGGGTTTTTTGTTTTGGGGGGGGGGGGTTCTGCACAGGTTTTATATAAAAAGATGGATAAAGTCATTGTGACATCACCCGTCAGTTTATAGAGAGTCACAGTGAAACCTCAAGTGTTGTAAAAGCAATGCATAACACTTTGACTTTGAAAAGCAGTGATAAAATAGTCAACATTATTGCACAAGGACACAGACGAACCTGACAAACATCCGGTTTTCTTGTGTAACCTACCTCACGAGGAGAAATTTGATTCATTGTTTATTAGTATGACACAAGCATCAGCGAGGAACAACCCAAAGCATAAACCTTGAACAGTGCCATAAAAGTGGCTTAGTCTCCACACCAATTTTGGGGACCTGAGCTAAAAAATTGCAAATGCTAATTTGTACCACCGTTAATTGGTTGATTAATATAACCTAGTTTTAATTCCAGGAGTTAGGCATAAAAACAGCTATGAATGCAGGAACACCAGTGTTTACCTGGACTGAGGCAGAAAACCTCTTAACCCTTTATAGGGCAGTCAATAAAATATTTGAAATTTAAAAAATTCAACTCTAGAGGGTTATTAGAGGATATTAAAGGACCGCTATTAACGTTGTAACTTTTTTATTTTTCAGTAGTCATAGAAAGTAGCTCTACTGAAATTACAAAATATGGTCAGTTGCCCTGTAAAGGGGTAAAGCTGCTTTGTTTGTTATGACACTGTTATAAAACTGCAAATAAACCTTATTTCTGCAGTCAGTCACATTTGTGGATGTTTAATATCCTGGGGGTAGGAGGAGTGTTATATTAAGGGTTTTAATTCTAGGTGTAGCAAAAGAGCAAAAGTCACCAACAAACAAGCCCTAGTACTTAATTTGATCAAAGTTTAGTGTCCACATGTTTAATAGATTAACAAGAAGTCAGCCAAGCCCAATCATTGCTGCATGCAATTTGAATTTTATCTAATTATATTGTAAATTCTGGCCCCCTAACTCTTTTGATGAACTCCTAAAATGGCTCTTCCAAAACTTGGGACTTTGCTTTTGTTAGATATAACCATGTTCTCTTTGCAGAAGTAGAGAACGTAGTTATATCTCTGTTAGGAGCCTGAAGCCATCATTTTTTTTACTACTCTTTTCTGTTCCCTGTGTGTTTCAGCACAGAAGACACTGCATAAAATTAAATTAGGATTATGGGAGTATGAGTGCTGACTTTCAACTTTAATCCTTTGAAGAATATTATATCTACGTGGGGGAACATTGTAGGAGTCAAGCTTTGTCGCTGCCCTCCTATAATAGAAGATTGTGAGCAAAAGGCACTTTGTTATGTGATAGCATAAGAAGAACAAAACAGTTGCACAATAGATGAAAATCTATAAAGTGCCGTTTTTTCCCCTTTCTTCTTGACATTTTACAGTTGCTGTAATATCTCACTCCACCACAGGTGTGAACAAGGGCATCTCGTAATCTTCTTTTCTCTCACTCTTTGTGGAACAAATGTGCTAAATTCAACCAATTTTCCCTCAATAAACGGCGCAAGACAGATGGAGTCCTTTCATCCAGTCAGCAAATTATGTTGGGCAAGATTGATGTTCCCAGGCTTTCTCTATCTCACAGAAACACTCACTCCCTCTCCCCCCTTCAGATCTTTGTGTACCTGTGTGTTCATATGGTCAGCAGCAGGAGTTATAAATTGGCAATACTGTGCTCCACCTATCCTCTGCTTTCCCCTAATCATACCTTTGTTAAGTCATAAAAACAAATATTTATTAATTTTTTTTTAAAGATAGTCATCACTGTGCCTACTATAGTTGTAAAGCTGCCATTACTGTGGATCTTTTTATGAATCGAGAGAAAATATCACAGCATTGCAGTTAGAAAATGTTATTTAATATGTGTTTGATATGAAATATTGCAACAGTGATCAACTGTTGGTTAGAGGGCAGTTCTGCTTTATAAATGTTGCTGTTGAGCTTCATTGATAATACAACATTTCTTTGCTTTAAAATTAGAGAGACAGTCTGCGGCTTCATGACTCCATAAGATCCTGAACTGTAAAAGTCTGGAAAGATTCTTGTTGTTTATTGTTTTTTGTTTGTTTTGTTTAGTTTTTCTTTTTTAATACCTCAACCTGAGGTTTCATTTTTTTTAATAGGGCGACTTCATGGGTCATGTTCATGTTTAAATGTCATCCTGCCCAGTTTTGCACTCAAAACAATATTTTTTTTGTTGAATATTATTTAAAATGGCCCTTTGAAGGTTTTCACTGGATATTAGTGTAGCCAAGACAGCCATCCCAATTATTGTCTGGTTTGATACAAAAAAATTAATCCAGCTCCTCTGGATTGGACTTTAATTTCCAAGGGACAGTTCCAATAGATGCAGAAGAAACTGCCTCTTCATGCCATTGAATAGGTAAACAATCAGAGAAATAAATAAATCATGTGACATAAGCAGATTGACAGTCAGACTTGTACCAAGGAAAGACATCCAGAATGGTGTGCAGTGGAGTAGGAATGCCAGAAAAACCTTTTGATTCAAGGTGTTAGTACAACTTCTGTTGTAACCACCTTTTCATTTTGTTTTAGTATGTTCAGTACTGCTGGAAACAGATGTGGTACCAGACCCTCTTCATGGGGGAAAATCTTTGTGAAGTGAATGTGTATGGCTGGCCATAAAGAACTAAACCTTTTTACTGACCAGTGTAGTCATAAAGTAAAGATTACCAGGAGCAGAGGTCAGAAAAGTGATTGTGAGAGCTTCCGTGGGGCTCAAGGTCAGACTTGAAGGGAATGTGAATACATACTGTGGATTGATTGATGTAGACTTATAAATAAAGTACACAGCAGACATAGAATCAAAGAGGCACCACATAAACTTCTCTTAGACGTAGTGGCTCCTGTGATGCATGTAGATCATTACAACTGTCATCATTTGTGCATTCAAATCTTGCAGTTTATTATTTACTACTATGCCATTCAGAAATCTTTACTTACATATACAAACCAGCAGATGTGGAAATGTTACAGTGTGAAAAAGCTGACTCTTTCCCTCAGGGAGATAATTAGGAGAAGCACAATTCTCAGTTTTTATCTCAGCAGAATCTCCACTTAATCTCAGTATTCTCTGCTACTTCCTCTGCTTTGACTTAATTCTCATTTTGAGCAGTGTCTGTCTTTGTTGTGAAGACTTCAGTATGGATTTTTTTTTTTTTTTGACTGACTTTGTAGTTTGGAGGGTCAACTGCAGGTTGACGCCAACGGTGTTTAGAAAAGTAAACCCAAGATAATTTCAAGTCTACACCAATTATAGCACAGCTTTGTTTGTGAGTAAAATCTCTGTGTGGGAGGTTTAACACTAAAGCTGTTTTTTTAAGATGACAGTTAAGGCATTTGTACCTAACTTCGTGATTTTGTCTAATTTCAGGAAATTTTGTTGCACAAGCACATTTTTATGACTTCTTGAACAAAAGCCTGGGAGACAAGACATAGCACTTACATTAAAGATAGACTCAATGTTTCAAATCTTCCAGTTAACCTAAAAAACATAAATTTCCCTGCAGTCTTCTGTTTATGTTGTTCCACTTGAGCTTGAAAAAAAATCCTGATCCTGATGCTACAAGGAGACATAGAACCTTTTTATAGGGAATTTATGGTCAGCTTTGATAACTTCACATCTTCCGATGTAGAGTCACAACTAACACTTGCAGATTTTTTAAATTTAGCTCCCAATAGAAGCTTTGCAAAGAATTGAATCTTGATTTAGGCCCATCATTAGGCAAATAAGCTAATACTTCTTTGATTTAAATTTTTAAAGTGAGAGCTTGTCCATAGTCACTGGAGATGCTTGCCTACATGGCATAAACTCCCAAGTTAAAAAAAAAAAAAAAAAAAAGTCCTATGAAACAGTGTGACTGATATTGGTTTCAAGCTTGGAAGAGCACCAATGCTCCTTTCAGTGAAGCTAAGGAGAAACGGATAAAGCCAGTGAAAAGGCTTGATGTCAAGCTCTATTAATCCATGGGTGAGCTTAAGAGCTTGCTGTTAAATCATCTGTGAGTGTGCAGTAAGGTAGCTTAGTGCTGATGTTGCACCTCATTCCCCAGATGGGGAAGCAGTGAACCCCCCACAAGGAAGGCTTCACGTCCCAATATAAGTCTCAGAAACCCTGCGGGTGTTTTATGTTGTAACTTTAGCAACTTAGTCTAAACCACTGTTTTCTCCAATGAACAACTCACTGGCCTTTTAAGCTCATGTTTAATCATGTGCCATAAAAGAAAATGATCCTAAAGGTAGTTACTGTAAACCTACATTTAATTTTACAAAATAGTACAGTAATAGGAGTACTTTTTCATAACTTTAAAGCCGGAACAATTTAGACGGAAACAGGTTCTGTGTTAAACATGCAAAAGCAGGGGTGAAGAAGTCTGGTGCATGTTTTAGATATTTTTCCTGTTTCATCACATCCTGATACAAGTGACTGTGTCCATGACAGAGTTCTGCAGACCTTGATGGCAAGGTACTTATGATGAGCATTAATTTGATTTTTTGCTGTGTGCATTAGTTTTTTTTTCCATATAAAAGCATTATTTTTGTGGGAACAAATTGCAAAGTTTATTTCAAGGTGTCAATGTTCTCAGAAAAGACATTCCCATAACAGAGAAGACTGTTTCATATAAAAGTGAAATCTCTTTTATAATTATTGTTTTAATTATTCAACTTTGGCTGGGCAGATAGTTACACATTTGTCTGCTGATGACTATTTCGGAATGCATGTTTACGTCCGCTTATCTTTGTTATTATTTTTATTGTTATTATTATTTTTAGGGAGAGGCAGCATGATGGCTTAGTGGTTAACACTGTTGTCTCACAGTAAGAAGGTTCCTGGTTTGATTCCTGGCAGGAACCTTTATATGTGGAATTTGTATGTTCTCCCCATCCTTTTGTGGGTTTTCTCCACATACCCCAGTTTCCTCCCAAAAACATGTATATGATCTTGTAAGACTCCAAAAAAATCCCATAGTGTGAACCCAGCCTCAGTCACATCCGACATGATGTCCACTGTTGCTCTGTGAGTTAATTTAACATTTTTTTATGTGAGACATAGTGCCATAAAATGATACACAATCGTTGCAAGAGCCAACGGGAACAGGAGTCCAATTTGGACGGTTTTTGCTTACAGCTGGGGCAGAAGACTGATAGCAATGCAACACTCTCTAAAAGCAAGCAAATATTCCTTTAAATGAAGTTGAAACTGATATGTTATAAAAAATAATTTACATTGTATTGGTTTAACTGGACCTGAATTAAACTTACTTATTTCATTATTTCATTCCTTATCAGTGTATCAACCCAACTTTCATATGTCAGTTGGAACTTGTTCAGAAGGATGCTTCTCACCTGCAGATGAGTACCTGGAAGCATGACCACATCACTCCTGCCCTGTATTCTTTAAACTAGCTCCCAGTTGAATTTAGAATTCATTTTAAGCCCTTGTTGTTTGTTTTTAGTGCTATAAATTGCATTGCTCCCTCATATCTACGTGATGTTTTAAACTTTTGTTAACCCAGCAGAATTTTGAGATCAGCGGGCCAACATTTGTCAGAGGTTCCACTGATGAGGATGAAAAAGTGGAGTGATCGTTCTTCTGCAGTAGCTTCTCCCAAACACTTGAACACGCTGCCTTCTGAGTTACCTTCACTGACCTGCCTAAACCAATTAAATATTCTGTAAAGATTTGCTCCATGCTGTGATTTTGCATATATAAAGTGAAATTTTTAATTAGAATATTAAATCCAAATGAATATCTCCAGTTACTTAACACTGTATGGTTGTTATAGGGGGAAAAAACAGTGGCTCTGAAGGCAACAGGGAGCATATTTCTAAATAATAAGAAGACAAAATTAGAATTCATAACCATCTATCATTCTCTGGAGACTTTGTTCCAGTCATTTCAATTAAAATGAACTTATCTCAAAATCAATACAGCTCAAACCTCTGTCTGCCCTGTGAATCCGTTAGAAAGAAACTTGCTTACAATTTAGGTATGAATGAGTGATGTAACTCTGCGTTTGTGTGGTTTGAGACAACAATCTGTCAGTGTTTGTTTACCAGTGAAAAGACAGTTTATGTCTTTTTAAACTTAGTGAGAGAGTCTGAATTATTCATGGCTGCAACAATAGAATACTGGTACAAATGACAGTCTGTTATTTTCTGCAGCATTTATCATCTCATAGATCTAGTAGGCATGGCCAAAAAAAAATGAAAACATAATTCTATTAAATTCTAATGGGATAATTCATTTCACACGTATGGCCTGTGTGTCACACTTATTAAAATGAATGTTCATGCAACACAATCAAGACTGTTTGCACATGTACAGCAGCAAATTGCAGCAAAAGCAGCTCATTTTTTTCACTATTTTGTTGGGACTTCACTGATTAATTGCTAAAATTGATATGTAAACATTAATTCAACATTGTCTTATTTGTAAAAGTTCTTTAACAAGAAGGTTTACTGATGGTTCATGAGAAAATAAATTAGTTTATCCATCTCTTTTATCATATTGTAATATTTGAGGGATCAGTCATGACTACGGTACTCAGCATGAAAATACCACATCCCTTTTCTCTCTTAAAGCATCGGGAATATGATAGCTACCAGTTTCAGTTCATGTCCATCCACAGGGAGTGTCTGACTTCATCAGCTCTGACATGGACTGCCTGCTGTTAACCCGCCGGACTGAGTCTTTTGGGAGCGTCTCAGCAGCAAAGGGCAGACCACCTTTACACTCACTCAATACTTTTTGTGTATTCACCAGAGGGTGGTTGAAACATGTCTTACAAACTATCAATCAAAGCCTCTGTTGTTTGTTTTTGTTGTTGAGGTACTGGCAGGAGATTGTTCTTAATGACACATGAAAATGCACAATTGTTTCTATGTATGACCCACAAGTAACAGCGAGGTAAAAACGCGTGCCTTGAATATTGTAGGAGTAACACTAGTTTCAGTTGAATAAAAAATGCCTTCCTATAAACGTACAGCATCATTCAAAGCATGACCGATTACCCAGTTTCAGCCGCATTGATTTTTCACCTTTTGTCACTCATCACAAACATCTTTCTATACTCTGCCTCTGCCTATAATCTCATAAAAAGTTTGTAAAGAACAACAAGACAGAGAGACAAAATCAGGTCATGTCATTTTATGTCTGTGTCACCTGCACTGGGAGTACATTTAGGAAAATGAAAAAAACACCAATGTGAGGTAATAAAGGATGCTTCAACTGTGAAATAAAATTGACCATACCAGCACTGTCTAAAACTTAAGGACTGCTCAATTTGTTTATTGACGCAAATCACGGATGTTGAATTTTGCAAGCTACTTGAATATTATGTTGTAAGTAAAGAAATAAGTCAGGTCAGGTGTAATAAGCTTACCTGATTACTGTATTTTGTTTGTTTGTTTCTTTTTTGTTTGTCTTTTCTTTTTGTCTCTGAGTCTTGTGATGGATTGGTGACCCGTCCAGGATGTATCCCACCTCTCGCCTCATGACAGCTGGGGTAGGCTACAAGACCCCAGCCACTCTGAAACAGGATGAAATGGGTGTAGAAGTCAGCTGGATGGCTGGAGATGCCATCATTTTGAATTTGTGTTGTCTGGGTCTGCCCTCTAGCAAGTAGAGGTCAGACTCACCAGCCAAGACTCACAAGAAAGAATGTAACAGGGACACATTTGTCCACATGTCCAAACCTATTAGTTTTAAAAATAAAGGGCAGAAGTCTTTAAGGGGGACATATCATTCCTTTTCCTTTTTTCAGGTTTTTGAGGTTCTAAAGAAATGTCTGTTGCATTTGTTACTTGTCTGTTACACTCTTCTCAACTATGTCTTTACAGCTTTGTTCACTATGGTTGAGTTTAAGGGCTCGACCGCTCTGCCCCACTCCACCCCTCACTTTTCATACTTTGTGCTTCTTTATAAATCGCTTTTATAAAAGTCTTTACTGCAACACACTTCCAAGGTACAGCAAATGCAGTAAAATGCTAAGATGATTTGGAGATTGAGCTGGAAAAGTGGCAAATTTTACTCTGAGGGAGGAAGAGAAATCATAAATGCTGATGGCCTGACCACCCCAGAAACATGAAACTAGCCCAGCAATTTATACAAATGTCATGGCTAGTTTTGTTTTGGATTTTAGTGAAGGCGTTGCACATCAACCCTTAGAGAAAGAACTTAGGTTGAACTCAGGTGATGGATTTCATTTCAGAAAAAGAATGGCCATTTAATAAAGCCACATGCTTGCCTCTGATTTGCTGTGACATTGCAGACTACTTTTAAAGAAACACACACCTTGCTTTTTTTTTCTTAGTACAGTTCTGTGTTCAGCATGCAGGATTTTTTTTTTTTTTTTTTGGATGTCACAATACCAGGCTGAGGGAAGGATGTTGCTTATGTGGGATAAACATTTGAAATCTAAACGAAACTGAGAAACATTTAATACCAATAAGTGCTGGACCCATCATGACAGGGGAGAATGGAAAATAATCATTGCTGATTAAAGATACTCTTACTGAGACATTTCCAGGTTTCTCAGAAAGCATATCACCTAGTGTGGCATGTAAGCAGTTTTCCCAACAGTTGTTAATTTGCAAATTACTGTAAAATGATACTTAACCATTAAAATCCTGGCACTAAGAGTGAACAGGTAAAAAAAAAAGATGAGTACATCATGCTGTCCTTGGTTGACAGCGAGGTCAGGATCTGAGCTTTCACTTTCTCTAATCATGTATATAATGAAAACAGAATAATCTAAGGGAGTTCTAATTAACAGTGAATTTAAACTTCACATCAACCGAGCCACTTCTAAAAATAATGGCTCTGAATTATTCTGCTGTCTTTGAAACTGAACTATATGTTTTTCCACTCTTAGCCCTCCACAGACTCTTTGTAATGAGAGATAATAATAGAATAAAGTGAGTAGTAGCATTACATATGCCAGCTGGACTTCTGAATCATTTCCCTCATCTGTGGTTTTTCATGAGTCCTTACAGGTCTTGTGGACCCAATGACAGTTTACCAGGACTCATTGCCTAAATTGGGGGGTGTCATGTATAATGTTTTACTTACGTTTGAGCAAAACCTTGTACACCACTGTACATGATCAGACAGTGAGTATTTGCAGCAAGTTGTTAAATATTATTGGAAAGATAGCAACTAAGGACAGAGGACTTGGTAATGGAAAAAATAGATTTAAAAAATTGTGATGTATGGGCTTCAATTTCTTGCATGGTCCACATACACCTTATTATGGGGTCACCACCTGCAGGAGGGGCAATATGGGTTGGAGGCTGTTTGGGTTGTAGATGAAGACACAGGCATCATTCCATTGTTCTGCTGGCATGTTTCAGTGCTCACCTGGATAACTAGGTGAGCACTGAACAGACTGAGAGAAATGCCCTCTCTTAACCTAAATGGTGTTCTGTTACTGGAAAACTATGTTGGAAGATAAAGGACTCTATAAGTGCAGATGGCACCAGGACACACTTGTCTGCAGTTTGATGACTGGCTTTAATGCTGTATCATCAGATTTGTGGCCATGTGTTTTAGACACTCAGGTGAAGAGACGAGCTGAGCTGTTAATGGTTCACCTCCAAGTGGTAACTTGAATTGTAGATTGTAGAACCAGCTGACTGGATCTGTGGCTGCAGAACATTCCTCAGCCTCATTGGGAGGTTTAATGTAAAAATGTTGGAGAAGAGAGTTGAGTTTATTGTTGAAACTCAGATCCAAGAGGAACAGTTCTGGTTCTATCCTGGCCATGAATTGCTGAACCAGCTTTTGCCCTCAACAGGGTCCTAGATGATGCTTTAGGGTTTTCCCAACTGATTCACATGTGCTTTGTGGACTTAGGAAAGGCATTTAAATCTGTCCAACAGGGGCTCTATGGAAGTATGGGGTACTGGGGCCATTACTAATGACAATTCAGTACTTATGGAGAAAAACTTTAGTCCACATTATCAGCCCTAAGTTGAATTTTGTTAGGCTGGGAACTGGACTCCAGGGCTACCCTTACATAACTGATTCTATTCATATCGTATTTCTCCTATTTAAAGCTTCAGCTCTAATAGACTCGCCCCCACCCACAATGCTAGGGTGCAGCTATTATTTTTATGCCAGTTTCAATAAAAAATTATCACAGTTATGATCAAGAGTTATGATTTGCAGAGACAGACACTTACCTTGCTCAAAA
>JAOWBL010003469.1:0-12271 GCA_028564865.1 Zenarchopterus dispar | reverse complement strand
TCCAAAGTGTTCTCTTCTCTGGTTGGGCATTTAATAAACTGTCTGTATTTTGGTAGTTCCTGGCTCAGATTCCCCTTTTTAAAGTCACCGAGGGCTACAACTAAGGAGTCCGGAGAAGTCTGCTTCATGTGCAGAATCTGGGCCGTGAGTGAGCGCTAAGCTTCTTGCACTTCTGCATCCGGCGAGATGTAAACAGTGGCCAGAATGAATGAAGTGAACTCATGTGGGGAGTAAAATGGCTGACAGCTGATGAGGAGATATTCCAGAGCGGGAGAGCAGTGTTGGGAGATCACAGTCACATCGTTGCACCAGGCGGTGTTGATGTAGAAACAAATACCTCCGCCCTTGGATTTGCCAAGTAGCTCTGACTCATGGTTCACATGGAGGAGCTGGAATCCCTCCAGATGTAGCACATGGTTGGGAATTTGATTACAAAGCTTCTTCTCCGTGAAGCATAGAGTACACAGGGAGGAAAAGTCCCTGTTTCTTCTCATCAGCAGTGCCAGCTCGTCCAATTTGTTGCTGAGTGAGTGAATGTTAGAGAGGAAAATCCCAGGTAAATGTGTATGTAGTCCATGCCTGCACAGTCGCACCGGGGCCCCGGCTCACTTTCCTCTTAGGCGGTGTCTCACTCTTTTGGCCAAAAAAAGCACTAAATCTGCTGCAGGTGCTAAAGAAAAAAAGAAAGAAAAAGTGATAAGTTCATGGAAGTAATTGATCTAATGCTTAGGAGCTCTTCGTGGGTGTAATAGCATGCTGACACAGTATTTGCATTAAAACAAAAAAAAAAAAAAAAAACAGGGTCCACTGAAAAACCATGGTGACCATGCTCGACACCATCTTGTGTACTTAGATGTACTCATCAACTCCTTTGAACAAATAACTAGATGTAGCAAGATTTTCAAAAACTAAACAAGGACATTACAGGAATAACTGACTTTAGGAGCCAAAAGAGGAAAAGTTAAAAGTCTGTTTTCATGTTGTCTGCCATTCATTTGACCCCATGCAGGTACAGAATTTAAAGGTTCCAGTGGCAGCTAAACAGTACTAGTACATGACATTACCACCACCATGCTTTAAAGTGGAAACAGTGTTCTTGAGGTTGAGATTGAGGTTGTTTCACCATCACAGCTTCAAATACATCTCTGGTCCATATGCTCTCTGAGAGTTTAAAAACAACAACAACAACAACAATGTTCGGGGCTCTTTCTCATCTACTGGAGCTATTACTATGTTTCATTTCTATAACATGTGATATGTGTTTAATGATATACACAATGCACAATGCAACACTGCAGCTTAAATATATCAGTGGAATCAGTGGTAGCCCAGAGCATGTTTCTTTGCAAGTATACCTTGTTATGAAGGTGTAACAGGATAAACGTTACAGTGGAGCAAATAACAAAAACCTTGATGAAGACAGTTCACTGGGTTCATTCAAAATCTCAGCTAATGTTTGGGAAATGTTAAACATGCCCCTTTATATGTCCCTTGCTACCTGCTGTTCCCACAGAATTAGAGAGGAAATATGTAGCCATGCAGCATACTGCATTTTATATCATCATAGCACTATCAACTGTTTTAAATGATCTCTGTGAAAACACATTTGATCATACTGTTATTTCATACTGTTTGTAGTGCTCTACAACCCAGCAAACTCGTTTTTTAAGTAGTACCCCTACAGGATACAACATTTCAGATTTAAATGACTATTAAAAACATTGTTTTTACCCTAAAATATGACCCACATGAGCATTTCCAAAGCAAAGAAACTTCATAATGAAGGATACGTTAATAATTTACAGTCTTCATGAGGAGTAACAGGGGAGCTCACAAAACAACAACCTTCAAAAAAATGAAATGAGATGAAATGACTGATGCCCTCCCTCTAACCTAAACCAAAATGAACTAAAATAAAATATGCCTTTGACAGCAGCACAGGACATATCACTGAAAAGGACAGCATGGTGATCTGGTGGTTACTACTGTTGCCTCACAGCAAGACCGTTGACAGTACAAATCTCAGATGCAGCCTTTCTCTGTGATCTTTGATGGTTCTCCAGGTTTTACATGCCTATACTGCAAAAACGTATGTATGCTAGGCTGACTGGAAGTTCAATGGTGTGCTTAGGAAGCACTTCCAGCCAAAAAAAATTGAAGGTTAAAACATTAAAAACATGATCTTTCCGTGTGAGGCAGAAGGAAATTGTCATGTATCCAAATATGATTAGATGGTTATCTGCACAAATGTAATGATGGAGGAGCGATTCTTGGACAAACTGATGAATCTCAAAGAAAATAACTTGTTATGAAATTAATATAACACTACACTATTGGCAGAAAAAGAATTAGATAATGTGGGTGTCAGTGGCAAATAGATTGGCATTGACTGATGCATGATGAATGATGTTGCAGCTAATTATAATTGCTGGTATGCACACACCCGCTCGTGTTTTTGCTCCATGTTTTTTAAGGCTGTAATGAGGATACAGCTTTGCATAAAGTGTCACCATTAGAGAGAATCCATCACACCATGTCTGTAACTATGCAGTCAACATAAACAAATCATGAGGCAGAAGGAAAGCCAAGACAAACAATTTTAATCCAGTGCTCTAGACAAATGTTGATATATAATTGAAGGAACACGCAGCATAAATATATGCCAATTTGTAAAATATAGTCCAGAAATATATCTCAGACATGGTGCATGTATTTTTTCCTGTATTAATAATATTATGTATTGAACCTTCTTATGAGTGAATAATTGATAATCGAGGTTTTTCTTGAGAACAGAAAATAAATAGTTTGTAACCTTAAGACTCACAGCATGAGCTTTGTCTCAAAACTGTGCCAGATAAAGTGTATGAATGGTGTCTCTTTTCACCAGGTATTTTAAGTTGCTTTTCAAAGACACTAAAAATGTTCAAAGGCACCAAAAATAGTATGTAAAAAGCCATAAATATGCTCGAAGCAAGTGAATAATTACCATCATGAGGTAGAGCCTTTTGGCTTTAATAAGTTAGCAGGGTTTCTGTGTGTGCGTCTCTCTTTTGTGTGAACTACCCAAAAAGGAAAGAGAAACAGTTGGGGTGCAGTTTTCCATGAAACCAACCATCTATGTGTCTGCAACATATGATTAATGATATTCATGTTTATGTGGAATACACTTATACAATAAAAAAATGTACAGTACTGCAATATCAGCAAGCAGTGAATAGAGCATTATATTGATTCAAGACCACGGAAGTTAATAGACCTTTTATTTTTACAAACAATAGCAGTTCAGTTAAGTTTTCTGTGCACATATTGCAACAGGGTGAGCAAATAAAATTCATTAAAATAAGGCACAATGGTCTTCCCAAGTTAACTAACATAGGCTCTTAAAAAGTGCTGAAGAAATAAATAAAAAGAAACATAAATGAAGCAAAACTTCAGTTTTATGTCTCCTTTGTGAGGCAAACATCATTCTTTGCTGTATGCTGTTCATGTGACAAACATTGTTTTACAGCACCACAATAGACAAGAAGCATGTGATTCTGATTAAATATCTGCAAGATGTGAAAAATTATTCTCACACACCTCATTTTTGTCTACTTTGTTTTTTGTTTTTGTCATTTTCCAAATATTTTATTTATTTATTTTTGTGTGGAGTAAGAAAGTAAGTTGACTCAAGGTAAATGTATTCATGATAATTCAGTGCACCATGTAATGATTTAGTTTTTATGCAATGGCTATCTCTAAGTAAAATAAAAAAAGAAAAAGTCCACACTTTTAGTAGCCTTTCAGGCTTTGTTATGAAATTAGTGAAATGGAACAAATGAAAGACAGTGCTGGTTCATGACAAAATTCAATTTGATCTTACTTGCATGGCAAACAAAACATTGCTCACTTTGATAAGTTCGAATTAAGGTTTCAAACAGTCACTGAGATATCTGGGCTCTTTATCTTGAGCTTACACTTTCCCCCACAGTTAATCAAAGCATCACAAAAAGGATATTTGTGGTAAACCTAAAAAAAGGCTTATGGAATTACTAAAATATATGTTATAGATAAAAGTCATAGAGCATATTTTAAATCATAGATGACCCAACTTAAGTCTTCCCTGACTTCCAGCTGTCCTTAATTATGCAACCCTAGCTCGAGTACTAATGTGAGCACCTTCCATTCAACACATTTGTGTGCTCAGCTCGTCCATGTACACTGTCTATTCTCTGATGAGCCACAGTATTAACAATTATTGGTAGGTAAAGTGAGTAGTGCTGCTCTTCTTGTTAGAATACAAAGTTCTTCTCTGAAAACCTGCAACCGATGATTCACTTGGATGATACACTGACACCACCTACCTAAACTCTTTCAGTAGGTCAGTAGTGGGGGCACCAAATTTAACACAGGAATGCCACAATGAAGAGTGTCCCATGTTCAACATCCATCCAAATGATATGAGTTTGCTGTGTGTGTGGGTGACACTGAGAAACATGGTCACATGGGCACATGCTGTAAAACACTGTGTAGAACCTAGATTGGAGCGAACGGTGATATGCTGTGTAAATGTAAACAACTGACTACTCCAAACCAGAAAAAAATGGGACATGGAAAATGTCAACTAAAAAAACAAACCACAACAAAACAATGCAGTGATTAATATATTAACTTTGACTTTTATTTTATTCCACACAGTATAAACCCACAATATATTATGCAATGGGTCATCAACTTCATCTGTTTGTCAATGTATATCAGTTTTTTTGTTTGTTTGTTTGTTTTTCAAGCCAGCAACACATTCCAAAACAATTTGGGATGCAAAAACCTTTAATGTTTGTTAATTTGACAGTTCCATCTCATTCTGAAAAGACATTTTGGGATTAAAAATATCAATTATTGAAAAATTTCTGTCAATGTTTCTGTATTTTTCATTTCAAAATTCCCCACATTTTCTATTTGGGAGATGTCAGGATTGCTGACAAGCCACTCCAATACTTGAACCTTCTTTGACTTCCATTGTGGGTTTTTTTATGTTTGCATAATGTGGTTTTGCATTGTCATGTTGAAAAATCCATGGACATCTATGGAAACTGTATTATTTTGAAGGCAGCATGTTGCTCTAAAATGTTAATGTACTCTTCTGCATGAATGCTGCCACTACACAATATAAATTACTTTACAAAGACACTGGTCCTTTCCAGATGCTTCTGAGAGATGTTGGCACTGGAAAAATAAATGTCTTCTTAAAGTTGTGTATCATCTGAATAGCAGTGATATGAGAAGCCATGTGTGGATAATCTGACCCTGAGAGGTGGTGTATATGGGAAAGAGATGGGACCCAAGCACCAAGCCTTGGGGGACCACTGGGAAGAAGCAAAGATGTTTGTCCTTTCCATGACCCTTTGAAGGAACACCTGGTGCGATGTGGTTTGAACCAAGAATGCAACATTCCTGACTGATTTATATCGAGAAGGTTATTTTGTGTGAGGAAGCCAACGACCTGTTGAGAAACTTCCCAATGAAAAGAAAAGGAAACAGAGAGATTGCCTGATAGTTTTCAACCTGAGAGAGGTTGAGTGAGGGTTTTTTTAGAAGTGGCATGACTGTAGTTTGCTGGAAGGCAGTTGGGAATGTACCTGAGGCAAGCAAAGTATTCATTATGCATGTGACTGCTGGCACAACTGTTGTAACTATGGCTTGAAGAAGAATTTTAAGTGACTGGTATTCTTTCGCATTCAGTGAATCATATAATGATATTATGCACTGTAGCAGGGGGAATATGCAAATTCCTTCCAATATTCCTCAGAGGAATATTTTTCTTTGATGGCTTTTTTTTACTTCTCTTACAAACCATCTGTCTTCTCTGTCCAAAATGTCTACACCATTGTCCTCAAAAAGTGACCCTTACCTCTGCTAAGGAACAGCTAAAGTAGTGTTACATTTGAAATGAACCAGAATGCTGAAACTGGAAAAGATTGCAGTCTATAAACATTACTTCTGCCACATGTGAAATGACAAGAGTAGCAACAACTTTGCATTTCCATATACAGCAGTATGTTTTCTAAACTGGGTAAACAACTTATAGTGGACCAAAGGCTTTAACAACCCAAAGGAGTGGGTAGGTCACTGATCTGTATGATTTCGACAGCTATAAGCTTAAAATTCCCCTGAAGTGAGTTTGAAAGAGGAAGAATTCTGGGATGGAAGCTGAAAGGTCTTCAGAACTGAGAAAAGGAGGATCAGTTTTCATGATTCAAGACTTCCAGAATGGCAGAGTAATGTTGCAATGGAAGACCATGAAAACTCTACAACTTGATTGCCTGGCATAAAAAAAAAAAAAAAAAAAAAAAAAAAAGTCATTTGTCACTGGTTTCTGTGTGTGAGGAATTGCAGTTCTGTTAAAGCTCTCTGGCTATATTTTCAAATACATCACATTGCCTTGTGTCAGCTATGATGGTCTTCTAGGATAAAGAAGTAATGCGTATGCCACAGTTACAGCTTCAAAGACTGGCTTAATGAGCCGAAGAGCACGCAACATACAGTAAGTAGATACATAAATAAATAAAAGACCTGTAGGCATTCAAATTCTAAAGGGGATGAATATATACATGTCCCCACTCTGACCCATGGTTTATTATGCACTTCAAGCACGTTTAAATAACAGCTTGTCCTCCCCCACACAATGTCTTAATCAATGGAAGCAGAGCAAACTAGCAGATAGGCAGATTTATGAAACAGCTTACTACTGCAATATAGCATCAAAGCATCAAGTAAAACACTTTTTTCTCTTTAAACTGATCAGCATGCATTAAATACATTAATGAAGATGTTATGAAAATGTTACAGATAGGCTAAATTCTCATCATATAAAAAACTAGATGACTGAAAGTCATTGCAGTGACTTCCATGATGAATGCTGTGTTAAAAGATAACAGTGGCATTGCCATGTATCCTCAGATAGCTACAGCTGCTAATGGTATACAGTAATTAAAATGGCTTGCTATTTGAATACAAAAGAGTTAAGATGAGCAAGAAACATGCTAGTCCTCTCCATTGTGGTATAGCTGGCAAATAACTTCTGTGCTTGTTCTAGCTCTTGTTTAATTGCCATGGATGTGACAGTACAGAGCACTGGTGTTGCTGTGATTATGATCCTGATGATTGGAGCTATCATTACGGTTGCAGCTGTTAAGTTCTCCATGAGCCACTTTTGATAAACTGGCAGGATTAGCATGAGGCCACAGTCCAGAAAGCTGCACCAATGAGCGCTCAATCAACTATCATTGCACTGATCTATGACCACAGGCAGAGCCAGCTCATCTCAGTGCTGACAGAAGCACCCCGCCAGGACCTGCTTTATTTTGCGTGGAGCTGCAAACAAGCAGACTTGTTCCTAATCAGGTACTCTTGTTTGCTATACAAACAGAATCGATAAAACCATGACGGTGACCGTTCTTAGTAACCAGGACCATGGACTGTGCACAGTCATTCAATTATTAGGGCTCCTCAAAGCAACAACAATGATTCAAGTGCATGTTTTTTTCTCTTTTTAGGGGCATATATTTGAACAATAAATAACCCCCAGAAAAGCTTACTACATTACACAATCATGCAGACACTTTCCTCATTATATTTTGCTTGCTGAAGAAGGAAACTCCTGGGCCACTTCATTAAAATAAAAGAATAAATATATATTGCAACAGTAGTTTTTCACAGCCAAAACAAAGTTTGCACTATGTGCAAAATGTTATGTGCCTTAGATAATGTTGTTTTTTATAGGGCAGTTGCTGCGTGTGTAGTTAAAATAAAGCCAGAGCTGCAGTAATTACACCTTTGCCATCACCTAAAGAACAACTCTAGTCTTATCTTTGTCATACTGAGAGCCTCTGATGTAACAATAACTAAAGAGAGAGCCACAAACACAACTATGTACTTTTGAAACTGCTCCTACCCTTACAATTGGATGATACATTGCCAATTATATCATCATGGCAGTCTTATTAAATGCACATGACCACTCAAAAAAACTGCAAAGAGCAGCAATACTCCCCGCATGACTGTTTGACCATCCGGCTACAGAGTAATGAACAGGTACATCCTTAATTCCAAAAAAGTCATAGCACTTGGTAAAGTGTGAAAAAAAATACAGAATCCAACAGTTTATACATCTCAGAATCCCCTATTTTATTCATGATAGAACATAAAACACATATCAAATATGGAAATTAAGAGATTCTATTGTTTCATCAACAATATTAGCTTATACTGACTTTCATGATGGCAACATATCTCAGAAAATTTGGGTTTGGAAAATTAAATATTACACGAACTACAAGGAACATCTTGCAGTGAATTAGGCTAATTGGCAGCATGTTGGTGGCATGGTTGTGTTAAAAAAAGAGCATCTTGGAGGTACAGAGTGTCTCAGAAGAAAAGATAGACAGAGGTTCAACCTCAGGCCATTTGGGCTCTTTTCTCTGCGGGACATGTCTAGAATACCTCAATTAGGAAGGTCTCTGGGAGGCATCTTCAACAGATGTGGGAGCCACCTTATCTGGCCCCTCTCAGTGAGGAGGAGCAGCGGCTCTACTCTGAGCTCCTCCTGGATGACTGAGCTTCTCACCCTATCTCTAAAGGAGAGACATAACACCTTACAGAAGAAACTCATTTCTACCATTTGTATACATGATCTTGTTCTTTCGGTCACTACACAAAGCTGATGACCATAGGTGACGGCAGGAACATAAACTGACTGATAAATCAAGAGCTTCGTCTTTTGTTTCAGCTCCTTCTTTGTCACGACAGACCAATGCAGAGTCCACATTACTGCTGACACCACACCAATCTATCTATCAATCTCTGTTATTGTGTGCTAATATTGTCATACCCCAATTTTTTTTTTGACATTTGTTGCAATCAAATTCAAATTTATCTTAACCTTTTTCTTAAGATGGTAGCTTTTTTCAGTTTAAACATTTAATATGCTTTCTGTGTTCTGTTCTGAATAAATAATGGTGCTATGAGATCTGCAAATCAATGCATTTTGTTTTTAATTTACATTAATAGTGTCCCAACTGTGTTTGAGCTGAGGTTTGCACTAACAGCTAACAGATCTAAGCTTTCTTAAGGGAGAATTGGATTAGTCAGGGTAATGTGCATCAAAGATAATGCAAATGAATAAATAAAGAAAAAAAAATCTTGTGATGAAAGTTCAGGAAAAAGTGGAAACAGCACATAATCGTAAGTGTAGCTCTGCTGCAGTGGACACTGTGGGGGGTCAGTGTCTCTCGGAACTAAAAAAATTCATAAAAATTCCTATGTACTCTTCTTACAGTCAGATGTCAAAATCAATTATCTCCTCAAGCCTGGAACTTAAAAGTAAGTTCTTCTTTGTGCACTGCAGACACTGTCATGTTGTCTAAAGTGCATATTAAGTTCATGAGGGCTTGTAATTGGAGATAAAGATATGGTTTCTTCAATGCAATGTGTGAATTTGACTCCATCTAAGCCTAAATCAAGTGTAAAATTTATTACCTAGCATCACTCATCTATCATGCATGCACCATCTGCCTAGGGATTCACTGGACTTTTTTCCTCACTCCTCAAATGTATTGTCTCTGTCTTTCACTGTCTGTCTCCCCCACACCCAGGATTCAGTCACTGATCAGGTGACAGGGGTGTACACCATGTCAGATTAGGAAGTCTGCCATATTATCCAGAAATGTGTGGGAGACTACAAAGCCCTGTCAAGTGCCAGAGAAGTGCACTGTATAATCTCCGAACAAACTCTGCCGCAGGACACAGCAGCTGCTTTTTCTTTTTCTTTCTTTATTGCTCGCCCTCCATAATGCTTCAAAAAAGGAGCATAACTGCAGTCGGATTTGACTGCTGTGGTTTTACACGTGTAAAGGATCATATATAACCACAGCCATGACCAGCATAATTACAATGGATTAGTCATTTGAAGGAAAAGGGAATATCCTGTGGTGACGACAAATGGTGCAGAATCAAAGCCTCATCTAGCTCGTGCAGCTGTTATTAGACAAATCTTCCCTCTTGTGAAGGACTGACAGATTTAGATTACATTACTACAGAAAGTTTTTTTTTCTTTTTTTTTTTGGCAAATTGGCCTTTAATCACCTACCCCACACCAAAAAGTCACACTACTTTTCCCCCAACATTTTTTCAAGCAATATCCAACCCTCATGCTGTCAGACGATTTCCTGAGAGATTTTTGAACTTAATGTTTCTTTGACGCCATGAACACCAATGAACACTTTCTCCTTTCAAAACATGGCCTAATCAAAGCCAAAGAGGAAGCGAGAGAGCATCCAGAAAGTTAATGTTGAAGAAATTCTCCTTCTCTTGGCTCCAAAAACACTGAAAATTGACTCTTCAAAGCTCAGTGTGTGACCTACTTTTGTTCAGCCAATTATACTATGTCTCCCTCTTGCATATTTTTTTAAAGTGGGCCAAGAAATACAAAAAAAATCTGTAAATAACTGAACAAAGTTTGGTTGTTGCAAAGAAGGTGTAGTATTTGTTCCCCTTTCCTGACTGATATTTTATAAATATCTTGGGTTGTCAGCAAGAATTAAAAATGAACTACTCAGGCAACTGTTGGCTTAAATGGAAAGATAATCAAATGAAGACATCCTGAGAACTAAAAAGCCGCATAAAAATGCTTGGCCCTGAAACAGAATATCACTTTATTTTATAGTGTGCCCTGGCAAACGTAACTTCAGCTCATTTAGTTCAGCCCTCACAGTTTGTGAGCCATGGCCTGTGCTGAAATCAGATAAACCCAAGAACTTTGAATTATCTCAGCTGGCAGTATTAGCATCATGAGCACATCACCACAGTGACTGTGACTGATTACTCCCTTGAATCACGAACAACCATGATAGCAGAAAAACTGGCAACCCTCAGCGCAGTCTGTTGGTGAACAGTTGCCTCGTCTTGATTAATTGGGGTTTACCAGCTGACAACAACCAGCTGCCTGACTTCATATGTACCTGCATGAAGCATAATACAAACAATGTGTATTAAGTTTCTTCTTGTGTCTATTGTACTTTTGTACTTGGCTGGATTTCTGCTGCCTCTTTTTTAAACTTCCGTGTATCTTCTTCCTGCCTCTCTCCTTAAATGCATCAATTTCAAATCAACACTTACAGTATTTACACCCATGGTCGATGATGCAGTTGCCAAATCATCATTACATTTCCTCTGTCTGCTTGAAAACTAATCTCTTTTATTATTATTATTATTATTATTATTATTATTATTATTATTATTATTATTATTGAATGGTCCTTCCAGATTGTTTGTCTGGCTGGTTCCTCTAACTTTGTGAAGACTTTTTGTATCCAACAAACTTGTTTTAGCTGAAGCACATTCACTGTTTTTTTAATCTTTTAAAACCTGGGCTGTCACACCTCTGCTAACCATGTCTGATAGTTAAAAGGGAAATAGGCATTTTGGAAGTTTTCAGTATTACATAAGAATATCTACTCATTTAAATTAGACAACTGCAATCAGATACAATCATGTGAAAAAGAAAACATACCAATTTGTTCTCTGAATCATGCAAAAAAGTAATCTAAACCAGGTCTTATGTTTCTCTAAATACTTTCACAGATGAACAACAACCCATTACTCAATATTATTATTCACTTAACAATAATGAAGCCAAGATGAAAAAGGATAGAAACTAATCGCATCCTTATTGCTTCCACCCAAATTAAAAGGGTTAATTTACAGCCAACTTTTGTTAATGTACTTGATAAAATGCTCATCAGCAGTTGGAGGACCACAAATGAAAGAAGACCATATGCTTGTTACCACAATGCTTAGGAGAAAAAACAAAAGCAAAAATTTTCTGCACATTTATGTGGGATGTTAGAAGGCCATTCCCATCATTTTACAAAGAGAGTGATTATTCACAAATGGAAAACATCCAACATGATTGCCAGTCCTATGAGCAGTCATCCAAGTGTGTGCACTCCAAGGTCAGATGCAGTACTCAGAAAAACTGAAAATTAAAAATTAAATACATATGTCAGTAAAAAAAAACAAAAAACCAACAAACAAAAAAACAAACAAACTGCTGTATCTCATGATTTTTAACTGATATTGATTTATTTATATATCATTTTTATGCACCTGTCACAATGTAAACTTTGATTATTTACATAGGATTTTCCTTGGAAGTAAGAACTAGGTGCCAGAAAGTTTTATATATATATATATATATATATATATATATATATATATATGTGTGTGTATATAT